>VWZN01004934.1:354165-373268 GCA_013396955.1 Regulus satrapa
CAAAAAAACCTGCTCCCCTCCTCCCATAATCCCTTTTTTTTTTTTTTTTTTTTTTTTTTTTGCATGAATTGCTAAGTCCACAAAAGCCTCAAAACTATCTGCAGCAACCAATTCCTGATTATAGTCTGCAGAGGAATTGAGGGGTCCTGTTCCATAACCTCTGTGTGATTTTGAAATGTGCATTCCACTTTAGGCGGAGTCTAACACAATCTGTTTCCACTGAAGGCAAGCAACACTGGAAATATGATTACAATAATTGTATTATGAACATGGCATTGTCGTGATCAAGTGAAGGGCTCCAAAATGTAACTGATAAAACTGTAACTTTGACCTCTATCTTTAGCTGAAAAGCTCAATCCAGTTCAAATATCCCTGTGTGTTAGGTTCATTAGCACAAAGTCAGGCCCAGCAGCTCAATCCCTGCCCCCAGGAGCCACTTCACAGACAATATTCGGGTAAACAAGAGCCAGTGGGAGGGGGGAAACAGGATCCATCTTTTGATGTCAGTTTAGAGAGTAAAAGACTAAATCTTGTGCTGTAACAGTTCCATCAATTCCCCAGAGCCAGAGCAACAGAGAATTCGATTTGAAATTCCTGTGTAAACATGCTGGGGCAAATTCATGGTTGATAAAAATTGTTGTAACTTCCTTGGCTGTATTGGTATCACTGAAACAAATTAATTTGGGACTGTTTCAACCATATGAGGATTCATCCCCTTCATAAATATTTATGAAAAAGTAAGAGAATTATAGTAATTTAAGAATATTTAAATGTGGTGTTCCAAATCATACAGAATATTGTAGACCCCTTCTGCTTTGTTTTCTTATCTTCTGGCTTCATTCAGATCCTAGTTTGAAATCCTCAGCTAAATATGGAGAGAAAAGTATAAATTGTACCAGTTCTACCATTATTTTTTTGTTTGCAGAAGGGCCATTGATACTGACTCCTGCATTTATTTGGGGTGGAAAGTGTCTATTTAAATTGTGAGATCAATCGTCAAATTAGATGTGTGACTGCACACATCATCCCAGTGTTTATTTTCTTTTCTGGCACACTTGTGGCTCTTTGGGTTTGAAGAATGTAACTCTATTGGAATGAGCCTCAGTGATAAAATGGTCATCACATAAGATGTCTTTGTGTTGTTTTGAAATGTACTATTACAAGGCATTTTAATAAACTTTGTTTTTATTTTCCTTGATTAATAACACATTTGCTTGTGAATTTTCTGGGATGTTTGATTCATAGTCTTTCCTTTCTTTTCCTTAGAACTCCTTGGTGGCAGCAGCCTCCAGGAGGCCTTGTGGGACTATCCCATGGCGATCTGACCTGGTCCTGCCTTTGTCCAAGTAATTTTAGTCGCACTAACACTTTTGACCTCTGGTGTCATTGATAAACTCCAGAGCACTGAGTGCTGGGTCAAAAAAGTTTTGAAATATCTGCAGAAAACTAAATGCTTAAAGCCATATGATTAATATTTATTTGTTTTAATGATGAATATAGAAAATAATACTCTGACACTTTCTCTTCTCTGCCTGTTCACACTAACAGAGAAGCTGGTTTATGGATGGTAAATACATTACATGTATTAAAAACTGCCAGAGATGTAAGGGAGAATATTCTCTTCTCATCTTCTCAGCTCAATAGCTGATATGATTTTTACCCATCTCTCAGCTGTGTGGTTTAGAAGAAAAGACAGTGAGCATTGTGCAAGGCACTAAACAACAGCAGTTGATCATTTATACTAATATGGTTTCACTATAGGATACTGTCATCTTCTTCTGATTGGCATTTCATTTCCCTCTCAGAGAACTGTTTGGCTAATGCACTGCTTAATACTTTCATTTTCTCCTTTTCCTTTCCTTTTTTTTTTTTTTTTTTTTTTTTTTTTTTGGTTGAAACTGGCTTTTATCTTTAAACTGTTTTTATAAAGCATAAGACTGTTCCTTTGAACTAATCCTCTGATGTCATAAGAGCTGGGAGCTGACATGAATTACTCTGTAAAAATACTGACATTTAGAGCTAGGTACCAGCATGTGCTAAAATCCAGTAACACATGATGTGCTCCAGAATATTTTTCTACCATATTGTTATTAGTGGCAGGCTCTTTGGTCTGAACGGCTTTGATAAGCAAAATTAGCACGCTGTTTTTCCAGCCTAAGTATGGTAAATTCTTTCCCCTTTTGGGGTCAAAATACATAAATATTAAAAAAAACTCCAAGCATCACTATTTGCAAGGTTACAATGTTTGTTATTAGAACTGCGGAATACGTTCCGTCTTCCAGAGAAGACAGAGTGAGGGATCCCTGAAAGGGCAGCAAACATCTATATTTGCTGGCAGTGTGCCTGTATTAAACATATTGCTCCCAGTGCCATCCTGATGGCATGGCGGGAAGAGCCAGCTCAGCTATGCAGAACAAAAACAGGCCAGCATATCAATATTTCATAACACAGCACGCGCCAGCCACTCCAGAGGGGAAGAGAATTACATGAGGCTCTTTGCAGGAAGCCAGTTCTGTGGACAGCTAAAAACCCCCAGGATGTTCCCTGGAATTAGGGCCCTAATCTTAATCCCTCGCAGGAGCAGCTGCCGAAAGCAGGAAGCACTTTGCACAGGGCTTCTTCTGGGTGCCCCAGAGATGTGCCACAGAGAAGCCTGGTTTTAATGCTGCATCCCTCAGCACAAATAAAGCACAGCCTTACTTATGCAAGGCTTGAAAGAGACTATTATGGAACCCTCCAGCATAGGTATAGTGAGGCAATAGGGAGAAGTACTGTTTCCCTTACACTTTTTTTCTTAATACAACAAGGATAAATTTTAGATTAAGACAAAGTGGATTTTGGATCTTAAGTAACAACAGGAAATTATAAAGTGCTGTGCATCCCCTAAAGAAGACTGAATTTAATGCCATTTATTTCCACCTATATCCATCATTCAGCTGTACCTTGTAGAAACAGTTTTGATTCCATCAGGCAATTTTAGTGATTGTATTAATGGATATTATCCTTCCCATGAGCATATAGAAAGCTTGCAGATGCTTTTAATCTCCCCATTTGTCTTACCCAAAAAAAAGAGACCCAACCCATCAAAAAGCCCCCAAGCCTTTTTTTGGTTTTTTTTTGTTTTTTTTTGTTTTTTTTTTTTTTTTTTTTTTTTTTTTTTTTTTTTTTTTTTCTTTTCCATTTCCTCTTCCTTCACAAAGGTCATATNCCTAGTCCATAGCTCCTGGAACTAACTAAAATGAGAGAAAAGAAATCCACTGCATTTGTAAATAACCCCGGTTAAGAGGAGTGGCTTTGGCTGAGATGGGAGCAGTTGGCCTGGCTGGGGTCACTCATGTGTGACCTGGCTGGGGTCACTCATGTGGGAGCCAGCCCAGCACAGGCCAGTCCCCGTGGGCCCTGGGGACAGAGAGAGGGGAGAGCCCCAGGAGGACTCCCCAGGGAGAATCCTGCTAGTCCTATTGTGCGGAGCTCCTTCACCTGCCTCGGGAGTGCCAAGAGCACTGCAGCCCCTCCAGAGTCCAGCAATGGGCACAGAGCAGCCCCGGGTGCTCTGGAATAACGGGGCAGCCCTGCTGCAGCCTAATTGGGCCGACCTAGGAACAGAGACCACACAAAGCCAAAAGGATAAAAGTGGATGGGTTTAATGAGGGGAGTTCAGGTGCATTAGGGCAGATGAAGCCTCCCTCAAGGGCTACACCCAAAATGGATGATGGTCATGAGTTTTTCAGACAATTAAAAGTTTTGCCCATTTACATATCAGGGGTTAATCCTCCAATTACAGATTCAGGTAATAAAGTCATTTACCCTCCATTTGCTCTTCCCCGATTCACTTTTGTTTATACTTTTAGGGTCTGAGGCAGTGAGGTGTCCTTGGATCTCAGGCCTAGAGCGATTGTTTTGTCTGACCAAAATGTGAAGACAGTAACTATCACTTTACACTGAGTTTAGAGCTATGCACCAATGCAGTATAGGATATGAGAAACATAAAAGCCAAAATCTTAAGGCATCATCGTGGTGATGTGCTCCTCTCCCATATCCCAGCAGTGCCAAGCCCCTGAGCAGCACTGAGAGGCTGTAGGAATGCAAATGTGGCAGGGAAAGGCAGGGGCAGCAGCTGGGGCTGAGCAGGGCAGTGCTGCTGTGCCTCTGCTGTAGTGACACTATGGGTGAACTGCACACCCTCTGCACCCCACAGGAGCATTGGGAAAAGTGATGCCTGGAAACTGAGCAAATATGCAGGTAAGCAGTGTATGTAAGCAGGTTGTATCATGGTGTGTGTGCTGTGAAGAAATTATCATTTCAATAGTAATTGCACAGCCATTATCAGTCATCTTTACCAACTGCTTCTAGCAACAAGGAGTTCTCTCTGATAAAATTTCTGCTGTTTGGAGGCAGGCCTGGATTTATAACCACAAGATGAAGTGATTACATTCAAAAGAAACTGTTGCTACTGAAGGAGCCCTCATGAGAAGGATTGGTGCTGAATTCTGCTCTGGTTTCTTGCCCTATGTTGCTGCTTTACCCATCCAGAGTGGCCCTGTTCCTTGAGCTGCTCTCAGAGGGAGGACACAAGGGTGCAAGGTTTGCTCACAAGGGTTTTCCCACCTTCATCCCCAACATCATTCCCACACCACCCCGTCAGACTCTTGGCCCCTTTTTTTCTCCCCCAGCACATGAACCCAGGCCACTTGAAAGAAAATGCTGATAAGGTTTTGTAAAGGTAAAAAAAAAAATGTTCTGTTATACATTATTTTCTTCAGATTCTTTCACTTTTGCCTTGATTTTGGGGATTTTCTTTTTGCCAAAATAGTGTGAAAGCTACAAGATATTTTCACCTTTGTTACTCCCAAAAGAGAAAAAAAGAAAGTGTACGTGTGTGTGTGTGTGTNACAATTTGTGACAGCTTTGTCCAAAAATGGACTATTTGCAGGGAAGAGAGTTGTTTGGTTAGTAAAAAATAAAAATAAAATAAATGTTAAAAATTGTAAAAGGTAATTATTAGGGGAGAAGAAACAGAGAGAGAAACAGGAAAAGGGACTTTGGAAGAGTATGAGAGGCATAGCAAGAGTGAGACAGAGGTGCTCTGGGAGACTCAAGGGTACTTTATGTGGCTCATGAGTTGAGTTCTGCTGTCTTCTACTTCCCCAAGTTCCCTAACAAAGCTTTCCCAGCGGAAGGGATAATTTTCTTCCTCTCCAAACCCCTCACAAAATTTTGAACAAGAATGATGCAAAAAGAGTGAATAAAAGGATGAAGGTCAGCATAACTTGCAAAGGGGCCAAGTACAGGTGGAACAGCAAGCCTGAATATACTGGTGGTGGTAAGAGACTTGTCAGGAGAAATTAACGAGGCAGATGTCAAAGTTAGGAAAATGAGAAAGCTATTAAGAGCTTTGAAAGTTAGACTTTCAAGAGAAGTGGAGCTGTTTTGCAGGAGAATCCTGTGTGTCTGCTACTCTATGGTTTTTTGCTATTTTTCTCCAGAGAATAAGGAAAAAATGTGGACTTTGTATGGGTGTTGAATCTGTGTTTAGGTGGAATTCAGGGAGTTTATAAAATAATGAGAAGGACTCTTGGACAACCTCTCAAAAAACCTAAAATTGTCACAGGCAGCAGGGATGCCACAAGCTCTGTGAGTGTTGGGTTGGGGTCTCCTGAGCCTTCCCAGCTCCTGCTCTGCTGAGATCAAACCTGAGCTCTGAACTCCTCAGGCACTGTTCACTGCCAGAACAGCCAAAGAATTCCTGTGAGACCATCCCACCACTCACTCAGAGGTGCATTCTGGCTCAGCAGAGGGCTTTTACTGCAGAGTCAAGGCTGAGAAGGGAAGTGCAGTTTCCTGAGAGGCGCAAGCAAAAGGCTGCTGTCAGAACCCTGCCCTCTCTTGCAGAGGATGTATGTTACAGAAACACATCCCGTGAATGGGGGGAGACATCTGAGATGCCTGTGGGCAAGAAAATCCAGTCAAGAACATTGTTCTGAATGTTCTGGATCCCAGCAGGGAGAGCTGGCTGCAGCCTTGGCTCATGAAGTGTCACCTCTGGGGGATTGGAAGCTTTTTCTTTGCAGTTTGAAAACCCATGTTGTGCAAAATCATTTAATACTCATGATTCAATAGATTTTAAAGTGGATAATCATCACTGAGCTTTAAATACACAGAGCTTGTTGTTGGAGCTACAGCTTTTCTTTGTTAATACTAACATTAAATATTTATTCTGGACAAGGATAATCTAGTAATAAGGGGAAACACCTGTGATAGAACTGCTGCAATAAGGATCTCTACTATACACTTCTGCCAATATTTTCACAAACCTTACTCTCTTCAGGGGTAAATAAATTTAATTCATTTTCCACTCCTGTTGTCTCACAAATTTGAATGTATTTGATGCATGAATCCTTGCAATAGGTTGTAAAGCCCAGTTCAAAACCTGTGCTAATTTGTTTAAGGAATTCTATTTGACAGAAGCCCCTTTTCTCCCTCCAGCTCTATTGGGTGGTTTGGGAAACACCAGAGCAGGAGAAGGCAGCTGGAGACAGTGTGTGAGGAAACTCAAAATCCCACACAGATTTAAGATTTTATGAAGCATTCTCTGTCTTATTTCAGTGGAACTGTATTACCCACAGGCAGTTCCTCCCTGTTTGCTCAGACAGCCCCTTCTGTGTGGCTTCCTAAAACCTGTAAGGGGGTAAATTTTTCACTTGGAGAGTGGAGAAAGAAATTATTTGTTTCTTCCTCTGATAATAACATAGTCAAGAAAAGCTGATGCTGGATACCTCTGTTATATGCATGTAAATGTCAGATATGTCTTAATTTGGTGTTATATATTATAATTTTCAATAAGGAACATCTGATAATATTGGCTTTTAAAGGTCTTACTGATACACTGTGCAGATATTTAATTACTCTAAATAGGATTTTGCTCCAATTTTACTTAGTGTTTTGATTTTTAATTTTTTTTTTAAATACCTCTTCAGAAGGAAACAGTTTCATGGCCTTGATATTTATTCAAAAAAAGCAAAAACTAAAAATCCAGCCTTTTCACAGAAGCTGTTGTACATTCTTGTAAGTATCTAACTGGGCTCTTGTATTCAAGAAACTCCTGCACTCCAGAACATTATTCTGAGCTGTGACTTTTGTAAATAGATATAGTAATTTTTGTAAATATTGTATTTGTAAATATTTTTTATTTTGGAAATAATTTATTTTAATATTAGTTGCTGCTAAGACCTGTGTAAACCCAGACCGTATGGTTCTACTTGCTTTTGTGAAGCTGAGGTGTTTCTTTCTTGGCAGAAAGAGAAACTTCCCTTTCAGCCTTGTAAAAACCCAGAGGGAGCCAAGTGATCTGCCAGGATTTAATGCAAGTGCAGGTGAGCTATGGTCCCACTTTACTGGCAGGCATGTGAGGGACTGGAAGAGCAGTGTGTGATGGAAAGAAGCTGGTTCCTAACTTCTCTCCCTGTCTGAAACTCCTGTCATCAGGAGCTGCCTGTGCTGGGAGTTGTGTCAACCCTTACAAAGCAATTTCTGTTCCCCAATGAGTGACATTTCACTGCTCAGTGCTGCCCAGTCCCAGACCTTGCATGCCTGGCCAAGAGCTATGTGTTTCCCAGAGCTCCAAACACACCCTACAGAGATCCCTGTGGATTCCCAGAACTTCACACCTCCTTTACAAGGAGCACAGGAACTCAGACTGCTCTGAGGGTTTGAGGTTACTGAGAGTCTCCAGCCCTTTCCCCTCTGTGTTGTTCTCTGCTACACTGTGAGTGTCACACAAATAGGAATATTTGTTTACTTCCACTCACACATTTTAACACCCACTGAACACAGCTTTGTAATGAATACCTGGCCTGAGTAGGAGTACAGCTGGCAGCAAAGAAATTCAGTGCTTTTGTTTTCCATAATCTTCATCCCAGGTTGTATACATAGCACTGAAAGGCAGCAAATGCTATTTTTGTTAAAACATAAGCAAAAAATAACATTTCCATAATAATTTTCATTATGCTAGAGCTATTTGACCAGGTTATTTTTATTTGAGATTAAAAAAAAATATTGATGCCTCACCCCCAGAAACTCTTGTTTTCTTTTAGTTTGCCCTAATACTGCTTTAAAGGCTCCTGTGAAATCTTTCTGTAAAATACTGCCTATCCAGAAAATGTGGCCCACCTTTTCTTCTGGCTTCTAGTTCTGCTTATATTATTTTTTAAAAAGCTTATCCAGCTGGAAAACACAGGCAGTTAAAGGTGCCTTTCTGAGTGTCAAGTTTCTCCTTCATGTATTAAAATGTGTACTAACTACAACTCTTCTAACTGATAAGGGCAGGCTCTGGGACAAACCTTTTCTATTGTCACTATTTATTCCAGAGCTGGAGTGTTTGTGTGTAGCCCTGCTCTCAAACAAGGAATAGGCAGAGGAAACCTAATATGTAGATGAAATCTAATAATAGTGTGGAGGTTCTTTTTCAGCCCCCTGAATTATGCTGTAAATGCAGGGGAATGCAGTGGCAGCAGGGTATCAATAATGGACTGGTTGCCTTTTTCTGTGCCTGTTCCCAGAGAGAGTAAATCTGGATTATCTCCTCTTTTAACCATTGAAAAGTAATAAGCAATGACATTAGAAACTGTGCATCTTTTGGGGGAGGTTTATTCCCTGTGGGAGTAGGGGACTAAACCCTATCTTTGATCAAATTATGGCCAAAGCAAGGATGCCCCACAGCACTCAGGCCAGCAGGGCCAGCAAATGAAGGGCACTGCATCTTCAGACTGTAGGGGAAAAGTGGGAAATGAGCTTGGTTAGGGAGCAGCACTTGCCCTGTTTTTACCAGCTGGTTTTCTCTAGACATGGATAACGGCCCCACAGAAAGGAATATAAGTTAAGATCACAACTCAAGGGTTTTCCTGTTAGGGTGAGGTGTGACAAACCACCTAAACTTTAAACCAGCTGACAAGTAGTGGATCTTAATCCACACAAATAATTTCTTTTAAAGTAACTAAGATAAGAAGCCACAAGAGATGTATTTTTCTAGAAAATAAAAATTTCAGCCATAACAAAATGAGCTGATAACAGTGAATTTAGTACACTTCAGTAAGTGCTGAAGGATGCATACCATCATGACTGTTGTATTGTAAAAGTGGTTGCAGACAGGCAGGAGGAAAATGTTCATGTCCTGGCCCCTGTGGAAAGAGTGCCAGGGCTGAGTTGCCCTTGCCCCCCCTGGGCTGCCTGGGAAGAGCTCACGTTTCTTTAGCCTCATTGTTTTTATCTTTTGTTATTTTATTATTACTTTTACTGTTTGGGTGACATCATTCTGTTTCTGTAACTTCAGTACTTGATCAGTAACTTCATTCAGTTACTGAAAAGTCTGCAGTACCTGCAAACAGTTTAGGTGTTAAACCAGGGGCCAAATACCGCAGAGAGCACTCTGATCTCAGAAGTTTATTGGCAACACATTCTCAGAGATTGCTTGTAGAACCCTCATGAGATGATCTTGAAACATTTGCTGAGATTAAACATTTTCTTTGTTTACTTTAAAAATGACAAATTTACTTATACAAACTCCTTTTTTTTTTTCTGTGTTGCTGTAGCACCCATTTACATAGGAAGGCTTTAAAAAACTTCAACAAATGAAGTGAAGATGGGAATTTAAAACAAATTACTTTAGCAGGACTAAAATCCTGTGTAGAAATTCCTTTCAGAATTTGAGTACTCTAAACAGCTTTTAACTCACTTAGCCCAAGAGCTCTTGGTTATGAATAAATTGGAGGCTGAGGCAAATTAATTAATCCACTTTAAACACTAATTCAGTATAATTTCCTGAGTATGTGTCTGTAGGCAGTTCTGAGGAATATGTGCTGCAGAAATGGAAACCAGTAAGGATTTTACTCTCCTCCAAAGGACTTTGGTTCCTATCTCGGTCTAGTAACTATTCCTCAAAATCTGAAGTTTTTGCAGTGACTGTGTTGTTGGAGACCTGGGCTTGTTACCAACCTCTTGCATAGTCTCAGTATCCTCTTCATCAAATTTTCAATAAGCATTTTCCTAAGAAAATTAAAGTTCCTTAGAGATGTTGTTCATGTCAGGCTTCCCAACTATTTCCATTTTTTTTAAATTTAAAGCAATAGAATTTAGAGGAATACTGTGAGTTTTGCAATAAATCTTAAAGGGAAATTCTGTCTACAGAATGGAAGGCATTAGATGCTGGTTCAGTATAATCTGTGTTGACTTTACTGACTCGTAGAACATATCCTAGCAGGGTTTGGGATTGCAACTGTTGCAAACTGTGATGCAGCAGCATTTGGGATTGTAAATGCGACATTGTGGTGCAGCAGATTTGTGTGCACTGTTCCTTGTCCAGTGATCACTTACACCCTTTGAAATTCTAATTTATCCTTTTCCAGTATGGAGTGTAATAACATCACTCTTTAAAAAAAAAAAAAAAATCCTCTTGAATTAATACCAAATATGCAATGGCAAAATCACAACTTTTTTTATTCCACTTAGCCATTTGGCAGTGGAAAGGCCCTACTGTGTTCTTTCTTTGAAGTCTGAAAAAAATCTGGCCTAGGTTCGTTATTTGCGGAAAAGGGATTTGCCTTGTGTAACAATTACTCTCCCAATGCCATGAGACACTCTGGGTGCGTTGTGTTTTCCTGACATAAACATTTAGCTCATCTTTTGTTTTTATACCAATGGCTACTCACATGAGCCCTGTAGAATCTGGAAAGAAAAGTGCCTTCTAATAAGGCTTGTCTTCTCATTAGCCCTGCTGGTTTTCCAAAAGATTTTGCGCTGCGTAATGCATTATAATTATAGGACAGGAGAACAGTGGAGAATATGGCATAGCATTTCCCATAGGTTTCCTATCTGAGATAAGGAGGATAAACATTCTCCTTTACTTCTCCAAGAGGAAAAAAAGGCCTGAGCAGTTTCCTGCATGGGGTTGGATGTGCGCTGCCTGCTGGAGCTGCAGCTCCGTGTCCTGCAGGGACACAAAGCGAGGAAGCCATGGCCTGAGGTGTGTGTGCTGGCTTCCTGAGGCTGTCCTTATCGCCCAAGGGTCCCTCCTGCAGCTCTCTCTGTGGGCCAGCAGAGCTGCTGTTTATTTTTCCATGGTGCTCTCCATTCTGGGGGAAACAAGGGAGGCCTTTAATTGGATCTCTCTTTTGTTCCTGGACTGTTGCAACTCCAGAGAAACTGGGAGGACCAAGGTCTGCTTTAGGGCATGCATGGCTTGTCTCTCAGTGACCCACCTCTGGTTCAGTTGTGACACCCCAGCCAGGGAAATATTTTGCTTAGGAATGGCTTTCCTAAAGCGGGGAGAGAATCTCTGGTTACAGGAGCAGCAAGCAGCAATGATGCTTTCAGTTTGTTCCACTCTCTGCTCACTTCCACAGGCTGAATTTTGCAAAAGGGGAAAGATTACCCAGACATCACTTTCCCAAAGCTGGGAGGGTTGTGCTGTACTTCCCAGGAAACCTGGGTGGGTGAGAGATTTAAGAGCTTTAGAAAGGTTCAACAGGAGAGCCTGGAAAATTGCAGTAATGCTGCCAGTGTAAGTGGTTAACAAGATGTGTCAAACACGGAGGGGTGACCTCCACCAGGGCTTCAGAGCTTTGCAGTTCCCTGCATTTTTGCTTTCTAGTTTAACTTTCTCATTTGTAACTTCATTTTTCATTCTCGGACCAAGTTTTGTAATGCACTGACATCTGCTGTGTGTTTGACTAACACAGCCACTAAAGAACTGAAATAGGCCTTGAGAAATCAAATTTGAGAGAAAGGGGAAGGAGGGTGGGGTAACCTGGTGGCTTATCATTGATTTGAGGAGGCAAGAGGGAACAAGCCACCCTGCCCTTAAGAATTGTGTATTATAATTATTTTATGGAGGAGATGCACAAAGTAAGCTGATTTCAGTCATACAAACAGCAGTTCTATCTACAGACTATAGTTATCACCACTTAAAAAAATACATTACCCCCATTTTTCCTTTCTTTTTTATCTAATCAAGGTTGTAGGGATGTGTTGGCCATCATGTGGTAGGCATATGATCCTGCCAGTTTTCAAACACACTGAGATTGAGAGGAAGCAGTGTGGCTGAATAACACCAAAGCCTGCACCATGAGCACAGGACCATTTACATTTACAAATCCTGCAAGACAGGAGCAGCCTCCATCCCTCCAGCAAATCACTGTAGGTACCACAGTGCTACACAACAGCATCACGTTTAAAACACTGAACCAATCTCTGAAAAGCCTCTCTCAGTTTAATAGCAGCCAAACTTGTTGCTGATTGAAATCTTCCCTGAAACAGTTTCTGTGGAGGTTGGTTTCTGCCAGGATGTGAAGCAGCAGAGGAGCTCCCTGGAAATGTGGGACAAGCAAACCTTCTCTGCCTCTGCCTTGCCCAAATCCAGCTCCCAGCCCCAGCTCCTGCCCCAGGTGCATTTTAGTTGGACATTTCAGAGACCCGGTGCATCAGAAATCTTTTATCAAAACAGTTTTAAACAAGAAACCGACCTGTGCCCAAAGGAATAATTGGGCACTTATGCTTTTTGCCAAAAATTGACAGTATTTCTAATAAAAAACTGAAGCCAGGCTGGGATTCCTTTTTTTTTTTTTTTTNNCAGCAGAAAATAATAGTTTATAAAATCACACCCTTTTTTTTTTTCTTCAAAAGAAAAGTTCTTTGATGGTTTCAATAAAATCTAACATTCTCTCTGTAAAGGGGGAATCATCCTAACAAATGTTTTTTCAAAATATATATTTAGACCAGCTTCATGAATCAATGAGTTACAGGGTTATCCCCCACATTAGTCTGTCCACATAGGTATTTTTAAGGTAATAATTCTCTGAGACAGGCAAGGCTGTGCATAGACACTTGAGCAAGAAAGGAAAAATTTTTTTTCCCATTTTCTATCCCAAAAGTGGCTGTGAAATCTTGGTTTGTAAATGTATGTTTTACTATAAAAAAATAGGTTTTAAATAGGTCATAAACTGTAGTTTCTCCTTTTCTTCATTCCCAGCAAATGAGCAAAATATCTGCAAGGCCATGACAGTGCTGGATTAACACCTCACCAACAGCAAGAACTGAAACAGAAAATTACCTTTTCATTATGAAGAGTTTTAAAAAGTAGGGGAAATCCTGCTCCCCTCGAGATCAAGAGGGAAATTCCTTTTCAGCTTCAAAAGAAGCCAAATGTAGCTCTGCATTATTCTGAAAGCCTGTTTAAAAGCCCTAGCATTTCTATCCCTATGCAGTGATCCCACAATCAGGAAGGGGATACAGCTCTTTAGAGCCTTACATCAGGGTTACAGGTCAGTGCAGGGCCTGCTCCTGGGGTAGTGCTCAGGATCATTTCTTCAGGGCTTGTAGTGTTAAATGCCTGCTGCCTCTTTCTTTTTAGAGTTGTTGTTGTTGTTGTTGTTTCAATGGGACAACATCTCCCTTGAAAATCTGTGCTGAAGTGCCCTTCATTCACTGTTTTTAATGTTTCTCATTGTCAAGCCCTATCACATTTTCAAAGTGAGGTGTCTGACATCAGCAATCAGTCAGGATTTAGAACATGAGTTCCCAGATGCACTTAAAGATTCTGTGTACAACCTAATTCTGAGAAACCACATGTACAAAAATGTGACATTAAATGGCTGATGGAGGATCCAATAGCAAGTAACACTTTGTTTTATGCCTTCCAGCAATGATGCTGTTTGTAAAACTCTTGAATTGCTCAAAAGGTGGATGGCATGATGTTTAAAGCTGTATAATATTCCAGTCCAAATATCAACAATAAGAGGAGTCGTAACTATTGATTAATTACCTTATCAGGTGAAGCTGAGCCTACCTCTCCTCCCTGGAATGTAAGCCATGCATTTGACCCTGGTACACCCTGCACATCCTCAGAGCTCTCTCAAAGCACTAAAGCACAAAGAACAAAAAGCTGCCACATCACACAAGGCAAAACCCTTCTGAAAACGAAACAGCCAAATCCCTTCATTTCCTCTGCCATTAATTTAAAGTCAGGTAAAATCAGAGTTTTGAAATATCCAACTGTTGCACCCTGCCCATTAAAAATGAACCATGGGAGAAAAATAAATTTTAATTTTTTGAACTGCTATTCCAAATATCTGGTAGAGACTTTAACATGCTTCCATATTCAGTGGGCAGTGACAGAGTTCAGCCCCATATGAAGCCATCAAACAGAACTGGCTCAATACAATATTCAGCCATGTAGCATATGCTTTTCTGTGTAAAAATTGTTCTTTCATGCTTTGTAAGAAACACCTATGGCACCAGGCAGATGAAGACTGTCACAGAGCTTTTCTCCTGACAGCTAGTCTCATAATGGGTCTCTCTTGTATTTGTTGCAAGGGATAGCTACAAACTGGATGAAAAAAGGAAAACAAATTGGAACTAAATTATATGTAAGTAAACAAACTGTAATAAAATGAACAGGCTGAACTTTCATCTACATTTCAACTGGATTTGTACCAAGTCTCCCTTCTGAGAGTCTAAGAAGTTTTGGTTAATTATTTATTTTGTTTGGTCTGCTCTGAATTTCCTCGCTCTCATTGTGACCAAGAAGAGAAATGCTGGAAAACTGCAACCAACTCTGATCTGCTGTTTCTGGCCAGGTCAAAAGCAGGACAAGCTGGAAATGTCATGCAAATACCCATGTTTGGTAGAGCCCTAGTTCAGATTCACATACTCAGAAGGTCAGAACAAGATGGACAGAAACTAAAAGACCTTGAGGTGATTGTACAGGCAAAAATCAACTCGTATTTAGATGACCATTAAACTGAAATATTCCGCTTCTTCAAAGTTTCTGTTCTTGCTGTAAAGAGAAATTTAGTCTTTTGCATTTGCACTGTGCTTCCAAGCCCACTGGTTGGTTGGGTCCATGCAGGGACCTAAGAGGTGTCTGAGGATAAGACCCACCTTCCATTGGCATCACCACCTCTATCTCCAGTGAGTGTGTGCTTTCAGGTTATGCCTTCAGGTTTTGGTGGGACACTGTGTGTGATCTGAAGTTGACTTCAGCTAAAGCTTAGCTTGTTTCCTCCAAAAAGAAGAGAATTACTTCCATCATATCACTTTTAAACAGATTCTCTAAGAGATGGCATGTGGCTTGATCCAACAAAACCTATTTGTTGTCAGATCAAACCTGGTTATTTATCTTACAATCTTATAATTTTTGTAGAAGTACATTTACATTTAAACGGAAACTAACTTGTGCTTCTAATTGTTTTAAAGTGCAGCATGTACTTGGGAGAGGCACAGCTAGAGTTAGGAGGGAATAGTTTGTCAAGTGCACCGTTCTGACTGGGGAGCTTGAGAAAAAGAACAGCTGAACAGGTGCAGTTCATGCCACATACTCCTCCTGAACCCTTCAGGATTTCAAGAGCAGGAAGGTGCTCTCTGCAGGGCATGGCAGCCCTCCCTCACCATAACTCTGCCCTCTGGATCTGGCAGGGCATTCTCTGGGTGCTGCAGCCAGGGCTTCTGTTCAGCAAGCAGATGGGGACAAGCTTGTGTGTACAGAGTTATTCACAAATTGTTTAAGTAGGTAAAATATACACACATTCCACTATTTAAAACAAAAGTACCCTGTTTCTGGCTGATACAGCCCATTCTGCAAGTTCTGGAAGACCCTGGGACAGGACTGCTTAGCTTTAACCAAGTCAAATTTCTTCTGCATTGCTCAGAAATGGAAGAGGAGCATGACCTACATGGTCATAATGTAGATGGCACAGTCTGAGTGAACACATGGATTTAACAGCACGTGGCTGTGTCTGGCTGGTTTTCTCCCAGGGCAGCACCTCCTCTGCAGGAGCCTGCAGAGACTGGACAGAGAGCACTGACTATGCCTCGCACAAATTCTCAAGGAGCTGCTAAAGACAAAACTTGAATTCTCAGTCCACAGAAGTACTCCCAAATTCAGTGGTCTGAGTGAGTCAGCATGAATTGCTCACTCAAACTGAAATCAGCAGAGCTGCAAACATGTGCTAGCATGTCCCCAGCTGGCCAGCTCTGCTGCCTGACTGGGAGCCTCCAACACAAGACTGAGCAGGAGTATCCCCAAAAACTCCCACAGCAAAGTGCTTCCAGGATGGACACAGCTAAGCAACAGTCCAATGTCAGAGCTTACTCCAGCCCAAGCCTGAGGTGCAGGCTCTCCAGACCGAAACAGCTTTGCCAGTACAACTGTCTCTAAAAGGGCCTTTGTCAGCAAAGCTATATCAGGTGATGAATTGCTCTTCTCTCCAGCACTAACCATCCAGTTACATTGATATACTGTGTTGGTGGATCTCTATCTCCTAAAATAAGGCATTTCAGCTTCTAACCTGAATAACCTTTCCAAACAGTGTTGTTTCAATGTAGTAACAAACCCCTGATGAAAACATATTTGGCTAGATTAAATAAATTCAGAGAGATTATATAAATTCATCATGGTTATAGTTTGGGACCCACATTCTCAGAGAATTAATAAGAAACAATTTTTCAGTGATGTCTGTAGGTTGATTGGAAGAATTTTTCTTGAAGTCTCTTTTTTCAAAAAAATCTGAAATTTGTATCATTTTCTTTTCTTCAATATTTAACTAAGCAATTTTCAAATGGTCTAAACAAGCACACAGAATATTTTTATTACCTAAAAGTGATCTGTTAATGATCTGCAGCAACCATTGGAGATACCTGCTTTGGCTCTAATTTTGTTGTACGATGCTATTAATTTGCATTAATTGAGGTGATCTGAACATGAGCGGACTTTCATGGTTTGGGTTTTTTTATCCCTCTTTTTCTTTCCTCCTCCCCATGCTTTGTAGAAAAATAAGCATCAATTTTGAAGCGCTAGAAAGAGCAGCTGCCAGCAGCTTGCTTTTGAGGCTGTCAGACTGATACAAATGATCTTTGCTTCGAGCTTCCTAAAAAGACATAATTTCTACTCTGTCTAAAAAGCAGAGGCTGCCTTGTTTGTTTTTATTTGCAGCATTCTGCAGCGTTGCTGTAGGCCATGAACTGCAGGATGGCAGCAACACAGGATTATCCTGCAGAGCCCTAACTGGTGAATCCATAACAGCCAACCTGAACTCTGCTGCGGGCTGCCATTTAATACCACGAGAAACTGTTTGCATTTCATCATGTAACCGGTTGTGTGAATTCAAGAACCTTCCCTGGATCAGGCTGTGTTTTCAGATGAAAGAAAGGAACTACCAAATGGTGGGGTGAAATACACAGTTTGTTTTCCTCTAGGCATGTTCTCTAAGCATAAACAAATATACTGAAGTGAAGACTCAGGCTCAGGCTGCAGAAGAAAAGCTGAGGAGAGATAGGAAGCAGAAATAGATGAGGGGAAAGGGCTGGAGCTGTCTTCTCTCATGATACAGATTTATTTGATACTGAGGCAGCAAGAAAAGGTTCAAATTTAAATAGGATAATGAAAATATCTTCAGAGTATCAGCTGAAGCGGGGAATCTACTGTCCATATCCTAAAACCTTTAAAACCTTTCACTCCCGTTGGATTTGGTAGAGAATGGAGCCCATTTGTGACTCTTCCCCTCAGGCTCTGTTAGATGGGCTTTTATTCAGTGTGATTTCAGTCCAGATCATAATAAAGTTGCTCTGTTCCTCATGAAGCTCATATTATGGATGTACAGCCATCATGGTCTATGGACTGCTTAGTTTTTCCTGTAAAAACAAAAATCCTTGTACAGCTGGGAGCTTGTAAAAACAAGCCTGAAGCTACCAAAAATTTTAGCTGTACAGTATAAATGAGAAACAAAATTCCCCACTGCAAAACATATAGGCACCTATATATGCTCAAGGTTTTGACAATGAGACTCATTCATTCAGAAGAAGACACTTTCCAGGTGAATATTTCCTTCTTCTGGCATCACACACTGAGTAATGTAATTAAAGAGCGTTTATGAAATGTTCGGGACTGTGCTGCTGGGAATCCTGAACAGAGGGGAAAGTGGAATTGTGTGTTTGTGGTGTCCCTAGATGAGCAAGGTGATTTGCAGGCCAAGTGAGAGGTGAGGTTTTGAAAATGCAAGCTTTTCCAGGCCAGAGTTCAGGATGTGAAGGCAGTGACACTCACGGAGGTTCACATAATGGTTGTGCTGAGGTTGCAAAGATTTTATTCCTGGTAGTCGGTGCTGTGCCGACAAAAGTACCTAGAGGTTTGAGCCCTGCCTCTAGGCATCATTTAGAAAGGGGCTCTGGAAAGGAAGCGGGGCGGCTGCGGCCACGACCCGGCCCGGCCCGAGCTTCTGCGGGCGCTCCCGAGGCACCTCCGCTCCCTCCGCCCGGGAAGACACGGAGCTCCCGAGTGACGGTACCGCGGGAAAAAAAACCCCGTCTCAGCCTTTTAATAGATTAAATCTGATGAATTTTCATTGAAGCCAGCATATTTTATTTCCCAGCAGTACATTTCGTTATCTCTCTCTATGAGCGCAGTGATGGGAGAAGGATCTCTGCGCACGCCGTATTTAACATGTACCCTAAAATTTCTGGGTCTGTTATGTGGAAAAATACTCCACGATCTTAAAGACCAATAGTACCTGGGAAAACAACACTAAAAAAAAAAAAAANACTGCCCTGTCCCGGCTGCTTTGCGGGCTGTGCCGAGAACTGCTGGGGGAACGGAGCGGGGAACGAGAGCGCTCGGCCCTCCCCGGCTCCCGGAGCCCCGCGCCGCCCGGAGCGGATCCCGTTCCTCAGGGAAACGGTAGTCGGAACAAGGCGCGCCTGGGGCCGTTTTTACATCCGTGTCCGTGTCGTTGCTACGTGAACCGAATGAGCGGCGGTAGTGTCGGTACGGCCTCAGTGCGCTGCGAGAGTCCCGAAAGGTGCGTCTTTGCGAGGCACCCGCCGTGTGTCGTGCCCAGGAGCCGGGGCGCGGCGGAGCAGCATAACGGAGTGGGAGCCGCAGGACTGACAACAGGGCTGTGTCCCCGTCTGGGTATCGGTGCGGGAGGCGAGAGCCCTGCCCCGGTGTCTGCAGGCGGGCTGCGCCGACCGAACGGGAACGGGGCTCCCCGAGCCAGGGGCGGACCGGCGCTCCCCGCCGGAGACTCGTTTTCTCGTCAAAAGAGAAAGAAGAGGAAAAA
>VWZN01004934.1:387045-405852 GCA_013396955.1 Regulus satrapa
TTAAGGTGTTGCTTTTAACAAGATGTTCAGGAAAAAATTGTATCAGGCGCATGTTGACCTGCGCTTTCTCTGCTCCTAGCTTTGGAGGTGATATCGCTTGGTGCTTATCAGCCACAACACCTGAGGCATCTGGTACGTGGCTCCTGACTGCTCTCCACTCTTGTGTACGAGTAGCTCTTGCAGCACGAAGGCTGCCCGGCATCTGTCCCCGCATCTAATCCCACATCTAGCCCCCATCCAACTCCGCATCCAGGCCCCCCATCCAACCCCGCATCCAGCCCCGCCGAGGAGCTGCTGACAATGTCAGCGGAAAATCAGAAACGCCACCGGTAACGACTCACACAGCCCAGTCAACGAAATCCTCAGAAATGTTCACCGCCGTTGCCTGCCTGGCTACTAAAACACCCCCCGGGCGCGGGGTGAGGCCGGAGGGATTTCGGGGGGAAGCAGGTTGCAGGGGCCTGAGGTTTGGGCAGATGGAATTCTGCCTTGATGCTTTTCTCCCAAGGTTTTGGGGCCGTGCTCGCCAAGCGCTGCGCGGAGCTGCTGCCAGCCCCTTCTGCCTTCAGAACAGCAGCAGGCGAGGCAGGAGGGACTCGCACCCGGCGGCCGGGAACGGCGCCGGCATCCCCGCTAGTACCAGTGGGAGAGGGGCTTCAATCCATGTCCTCGTTAGATCCTGCCATGGATCGTTAGATCCTGCCATGTCCTCCCATCCTGCCATGGGAGCGGCGGGAGGGCGCGGGGCAGCGGCCACCCTGCACATCAGCCCGGACAGGGCCAAGGGCAGGGGCAGGGACATGGGAAGGAGCGTTTTCAAAGAAAGAGAAACAGGAGATTTTAAAAGTTAGCAGTAAGGCTTTAAAATATACACATAAGTGATGATATCTCCTGCAGAGCAGCCTCCTGCCCGTCCTGTTGTAGTTCCAGTCTCAGGGAACAGTCCTCTTAAACCACTCTTTCCCCAGAATCAACGAGTTTGCTTTGGAAGCTTCTTGGTTTGCCTTTTTTGATAAACCACAACCCATTTCAGCCCAGAACAGCCAATGGTGTCTGGGACGATCACCAGTTGCCTTCAAACAGAAATAGGAACCACTTGTTTAAGCATCTTGAAATCCCAAAATCTTTAAGAGCCATCACAGAAGGGTTTGGGTGGTTCTTTGTTTGTTTGTTTTTGGTTTGGTTTGGGTTTTTTGGTGGTTTTTTTGGTGGGTTTTTTTTGTTGTTTTTTTTTTTTTGGGGGGGGGGGGGGATTGTTTTCTTGTTTGTTTTGTTGGGATTTTTTTCCCCTTCCCAAAGCGAGAAGGGAGAAAGGGGATTATAGGCAAGAATGTCTGCTCTGGCTGCTGCAAGCAGCAGATTTTGGATTGCTATTGCTTTTTTTTTTTTTTTTTTTTTTTTTTTTTTTTAATCAGTTTTTCCATTCCTAGAGGAAAATTTTTCAGTATCTGAATCAAAGTGCATGGTTCCAACTCTTTTTTTCCTCCTGTTGTTTTGTTTTATCTCGGCCCTTTTTCATGTTTTCATTTTAAAAGTGACAGAATTGGTAGAAGTCTCAAGTGTTTCCCATTAGAAGAGGGGAGTTCACCGGTGCGCCTTTCTGATGCTGCACGTGACGCTTTTCGGGGTTGGAGGCAGGAGCGCGCCCTAAGCAGTTGCAGTTGGGGTGGTGCGGGGCCGTAGCCGGAGCAGTGGCCGGGACAGTGGCCGAGACAGTGGCCGAGCCCGGCCCGGCGCTGCCCTCTGCCGGCCCCGCACCACCGGGAGAGGCTCTGTGTTCCCCCGCAGCAGCGGCCGAGGCCAGAAGCGCCCAGCAAAGCCACGGAGGCGGGAGGTATTTCCCAGCCTGCGGGACATTCTCCATGCGGTCTCTCAATGTGGGGAATTCCTGTTCTGGATAGGCGCCGTTGCACATTTCTGCTTTTGCCGGCTCCCTTCCCCTCACGGATTCATTTTTGCTGCTGGTCTCCCTTTTTCACTGTTACCTCTCTTGCTCTTATTCCTGACAGCAGGCTTTTACCATTGCTCTGGTGGTCCAAGTTTTTAATGACTGATCTATCCTTTAAGGAAAATTTTCTTTGTGCAGCAAACAATTCTTTGAAGTGTGGCCCTGTACAAATTTTAATAAAGTGTCGTGGAAAGTAGCACTTGGTTTGCAGAACTAGAAGGTGTCAAGTAATCTTCAAAGCCAAATTTTCCTGTAAATACATGCAGGATACAATCCTTCTTTGGTGACTGAGACTTTACAAATACAGAAAATGTGTGTGCACACACTTACTGATATTTTTGGTAGCAAACCTTCATTTTACATTACTCAGACCTAAAAAAATCACTGTGTATTCCATTGACCTTGAGCAAAAGGACATTTGCAATGACAAAATGTGAAATGAGAAAAAAAGAAGAGGGTATGAGCTAAGGAAATATCCCTTTCCGCACATTACTTGCATCTGTTAATGCACAGACACAAGATTGTTGCTAACTTATAGCAGCAGTTTGTAGTTTATGCAACAAAATCACCAAGTTCTCTAGTTTCCAATGGCACAGAGTTTAAGGCATTCACAATTTATTAGATCCTACATGAATTCTAATATTCTTTATATGACCAGCTTTTGTCCTTTATTAGAAAATGAGCTGGCTATTTATAAAATATTAGGAGAAACAGGGTTATTGAAGAAACTCAAGTGCAGTAGATCCTAGAGAAATGTAAGGGCCAGTGAAATGATATTGCCATTAGAAAGAAGTCCTGGATTCTCCGTGCTGCTGTGAGGTCCCTGGCTGGGACCTGGCAGTGGCCCTGCCCTGTTCCAGTTCTGCATGGGGGCTGTTCAGGGGGATTTGTATGGGGCTGTAGGACTGCAAGGGATTCCATATGACCCCTGGGCTGAAGTGGCCAAGGAAAATCATGAAGATGACTTTGGTCCTTGAGTCTCAGCAGCCAGCCCAGCTGGAGGATGAGCAATGATATCCACTGCCAGCACAGAAATACAGACTGCAAAAATGAATCCCTGCTTTGGCTATGGTGAAGCCACCACCCCACTCAGTGATGGGAGTGTCAGTGTGCCAGCTCTGATAGCAAGATGAGAGTTTAAGTGGCAAGGACTGGGCAAGGATAGCTCTCCTCAGTGAGCAAACTTATCTGTCTTGATTCCAGGGTTGTTTTATTTCTCTAATATTTCAATTTCTGAGCTTAAAAAGACTAGAGCACAGCTGGATTCGCTGGGCACCCACAGCTTCAGCCAGCACAGTGGGAAGGTGAGATGCTGGCTACTTCTGGGAGGAAGGTGCTCACCTTGCACCTTTCTTGTTGGGAATTCCAGGAGTGGGAAATTTTTTTGTGGTTCATCTTTGTAGCTATGGTTTTATTTGTTTACTGTTCAAGAAAGACTAAGGCATTTCTGCAATACCACAGCACATGAAGCAGCCCCAGCTCCTGAGAGTCCCCAGACAAAATACTTCTGTGATGTTTGCAGGCTGTTGGTTATCTCAGACTGAAGAGCACCCTACTCCCAGAAAACTTGCCAGGACTGATGCTCCCCTGGTGCAAATCAGCACTGCAGTAATGAACTCCGTGCACCCTCATGGTGTCAGAATGGTTTTTTACTGACAAAGTCAGTTAATAGCACTTTTCCCTTTGTCCTGTGCCTCATGTCACTGTAGCACAGAACACCTGTCATGATATGACTTCTGTGCTTTTTCCCAGAGAACTGAGATGGATTGTTTTCTGGTGGCCAGTATTTTCTGGCTGGCAGTCAGAAATAAAACTCATCCACCTAAGAAGCCCAAGTGTGGCTGGAGCAGGGTGGACAAGGTAAACCTCTGAGCACGGCTGTGTTCTCAGATTTCTTGAAGGAGGGTGCCTGTGGATTCAGCACCAGTGGATTTGACACAATGTGAGAACTGTTTTTCTGTATCACTTACATTATAGTTGAAATGTGAAATGAGCTCCATGTGGCAGCAGCCGAAGGAAAGAAAAAGGGAAAGAAAAAAAAAAAAAAAAAAGAAGCACTCTCCAAAAGTTTCAGTTATCCCTTGAAGCTATATTACAACATCTACTGTTCTAATTGAATCAGTGTGAGAACTTTTCCCCTCCATTTAGATCATTCCTATTCTCTGTCCACTTTTCTCTGGAGATGCACACATTTGATACAAAGATGTGCTAGGGACACCCACACCTAGGGTAGGATTTAATGTTCCTTTTACTGAGTTAGATGCTGAGAAGGAAATGTCAATATCTACATGCCTTTGTCAGAATCCATTATGATGTTCCCCCTCTTCTCTCCCCTTCTTTATAGACTTAGCACCAGGGTGAGGCACAGGAATTTTGCCTGAGTAAGGCTACTAGGTCTGCTCTGAGGATGCAGTAGATGAATTGATAATTTCTAGGAAGTTTGTTGGGATGAATCAGAAAACATTCAAAGCAGTGGTAGCACCTGTGACAGCTGTTAACAAGGCTGATGGTGATGCAGAAGCATCATGGCCTGGATGCTGCTCCAACCCTACCACCCTGCTAGCCCTGACCAAGAGCTGCATGGGAGGGCTCCTTTTTCACCTGTGAAAGCACAGCCCAGTCAGCATTGTGAGCTCTCATTTGTTATGTTTAAAGAGTATTTTTAGCAGTGTGGAGAAAATCTCTGCATGTTTCAAAGTATCAATGCTGTTACCTAGCCCAAAATTACTTGACAGCTCAGAAAGCAAAAGCACTGGATACCCAAATCCAGGTCTGTTCCATAAGTGTTCACATATGCGAAACAATACGTGATCCACAAAAACATATGGCTCTTGTATCAAATACATGGAATCAACTTGAATTATGAAGACTTTGAAAAGGTCCTCAGTTTAAATGTACACAGCTCTCTGAAATGTCCAGCTAAGTTTAATGTAACAATTAAAACCAGATAGATTGTCAGGATTCATAGAGCAGGGGTAGACTTAATTCAGTATGAAAGAAATTAATAACTGGGAAGAAGACAGGAGAGCAGAAGCAGCAGGAAAAGAGCAAGAATGAGTGGAGGGATGAAATGCTAATATGGGGGGTGGAGGTGGTAAGGAGAGTGAGGAATAGAAGGGGAGAAGAAAGAAGTTAAATTAAGGAGAAATTAAAAAGTGAAGTGGGATATGAGATAGGAAAGAGAAGGAGAGCAGCAAGAAAAATAATTACACTTTATTGTGCAATCTATCAGCTTTTACTTTAGAAAAACTAAGCCTGGAGCATAAGGGTTACTACTTGAATACTGAAAGTATGTGTGAGGGCTTCGGGTTCTTTTCATGGTTATATATATGTGTATGACTAAGAGTGTGTGTGTGTGTGTGTGTGTGTGTGTGTGTGTGTGCGCGCGTGTGCGCGCACGTGCGCATGTAATTATATACATTAAATGACTCAGAAATTTCAGTCTTCCTGGGGATCTCTCACTGTTGCCCATACTATCAGTTTTCCCACCCTGCCACATGTCCAGCAGCAGTGATGCCCTTTTCCATGCCATGCTGTGAGTCAGGGCTTCCTGTTTCAGTTTAATGTTTGTTTCTGTCCTGCCCTCTAAGAGCTGGAAATGGGGATTCTGGCTCCTCTGTCCTGCAGCCCTTAACTTCAGGGCTGTCCACTGAGGTATCACAGTTGTTTGCAATTGCTGTTTTCTGCTGTTGATACTCATGGCAACATTGTCATTTTGCACAGACTGATCCAAAATATATCAAATGTTTTATTGTTGAGTTAGTTATTAATTGACCTAGTGTCATTGGTTTTGCCTTGTCTGTTCCTGCTGCTAGCAAAATAGCATAACTTTACATGCTTTTAAAGGCTAAAAGAGTCATTGAGTGATAGTAAAATTATCTATTTGATATTCTGCCCAGGGTATGAGGAAGGTCAGACTCCTTTAGTTTTCTCACACACACTGGAGAGTTTCCTATTCTCCATAGGTATTCTCAGGTCCTCCCATTATTGTGTTTATCCCTTGTCTCTCCAGGGAAGCCCCCTTTTGGAGTAGTCCAAGGATTTTGTAGTTCAGTGATGGATACTTTATTTCCTGATGATGTTGGAAGTGGCATTTTGGCATTTTGTTAGTGACCTGTATGCTTTGTTCCCATGCCCTGTTACAGCTGGCACTGTTCAGCTTTTCCAGGGTACAGAGTGGTCTAGCTCAAGCATGGATCCCAGGTTCATTAACACTGCACAGTTAATCTGTAATTTTTCTAAACCAAAAATTGCCTCTGGCCATTGCTGGACCAATTCTGGATGTCTTTTCTTCTGTTTTGTATAAAAATCTGAGCTAAATTTTGCCATTCTCCCTTGTCATTCCCCTATTTAATTTCTCATCATTCTAATAATTTTGTTACGAAGACAAGAAACAGAAACATGGATGTCTAACACTTAACAATGTCTTATTGTCTTACTGCTTTTGGAAAAGGGAATGGAAGAGGAAAAACCTCACATAGGGCTATAAACAAAACAGAAGGAAGTGAGTTCACTATCCATGGGAAAGCGCAGCTCTCCTGTGAAGGAGATTTTTGTTTAAGTCGAGGGGAAACGCACCACTGGTCTGGTACTGAGCAGTTATTTTCAGCAGGCTGCAATGCTGAGAGGAGCTTGTTAGAAAACCCCACATATGTGTATCTTGGGAGAGTTTCTGAAGAACGTAAGGCCTCTAGAGTCTGAGAATCAGAACTACACAGGAGACCTGGAGATGAAATAGTTGAAGCTCCTTAAAGGTTCTACAAACTTAGTGATCTTTGTAAGAACAGCAAAAAAAAAAAAAACAAAAAAACAACAAAACCAGATTACCTAATATCTGAAGTTCGATAACGCACAAATATAACTGAGCATCCTAATTTTATTCCCTTCCTCCAGAAGATGGCAAAAGTTAGCTGAATTTAACGCAGGCAGTGGGAGGCAGATGTTGCAGAGCTGTGTATTCCAGTTTCAGGTCACCAGTGGTTTATTGCTGCAGCTGGAAGGATTGATCCTGACCTGAGATAAGTGGGTTTTTGAGAAGTCAGGCACTGCTGTTCCAGCACTGCTGAGTTTGGGACAGCAGCAGCTCAGCTGCAGTTCCCCAGGAGCCAGGCAATGCCAGCTATGGCTGCGCCCTTCCCTTCTTCAGGGGGTGGGAACTGTTAGTGACATGTCCATGGATATTACAGCCAGAAATGCAGCTGTGAGAAGTTTAAATTTTATACACTAGGTGTGGAGACATGAATTGCAGTATTTGTTAGTGCTCATGGTATGACAGAGCTTCTGCTGAAGAAAAATCCCTTGAGATTTGCTCCTTGAGTGCCAAAAAGATTAGTTCCTACTAATACAGCAGATATTTTGACTAAGACATTGTGGAGAACTTGCATTTGCATAGGATAGGAACCTTGACTGAAGAGAAGGAAGGAATATATAACAAGTGTATTGAAAGAATAATCAGATTAAATATAGATTTAGCAACTAGGATTTTTTTTTCTTTCCATCTCAGCAAGGTACTCTAGAAAAAGGAAAGATATATTGCTAACAAAATCAAAAGAGACACAAAATAAGCTTTTATTTCTCCTGCAGTTAATTTTGTTCCTCTGTTTAGTTGGTCTGGCAGTTTATAATTCCAATATTAGGAAAATATGAGTGTATTTGGGTAAAGTAATTGAAGTCAGGAGGCTTCCTGCCAGCAGAAAAGGAGAACTGAGGACTGCTTGTTTAAAGGATGCTCTTGAGGTGGCTCAGCTTAACCTGATGCTTATTCCATGGTGGAGTTCTAATTTGATTCCAAGCCAATTTGTCCTCATAGCTTCCTGACCTGAGGGTTTTGACAGCTGCTGTAGCTGCTGGATCAATGTTCAAAGAGGATTTGTGCCCCTGGCCTTGGAAGGGAAGGGAGCAATGGCCAGTTTGGAGGAGGTTTGACAAAAGCCAGCACACCAGCCAGCTGCGCTAACCATTCCTCTCTTGAATTCATTCTAAGAGGAGGCAGGCTCTCTTCTGTGTCCTTAAGTCACAGAAAGCTCCAACTCTCTTCTTGGAAGAGCAGTGCAGGGCCAGAGGTGGAGCAAGGATATGGAGCTCCCACCTGTGCTGCCTTTACCTGGAGCTTTGGGTTGGGACAAGATGATCCCACTTGGAACCACATTTTCTCCTTTGGACAGTGTTCAACAGACCAGCCACACTGCTTGATCTACAGTAAAGAAGTGGTTGTGTCTTCTGTTATGAGAAAATGTTTGTGTCACAGTTCACTTCTACAAGGTCATATCCTTGTTCTTCAAGTGACTGGGAAATTTTAACAAAGTGATTCCCTGGCCCTCCACTCCCTGAGAAAATGCAAATATACCAGAACAAAACCTTTATTTTATTTTTTTTTCTTTTTGAAATCTTTTAATATGTCAAAATATTCAGTTTCCCATCCAGAAGTAGGAAAAAATCATGTTATCTCAACATTTTTGGCTAAGCTGAGTTTTCTGGGTAAATTCAAATGTACTGAAGGAATATTGCCAACTGGCTGTTTTTAGCAGCATGAGAAACAATACCAAGCACGGGGAATGACCCTGTATCACTCCCACTGGACCAGCTCGGCAATGCTCCTTGCAGGAGCCTGTTCTGGCAGGGTAGGGGAGCCCCGGGGTGTGAGCTCCATCCCCAGCTGCGTCAGCGATGCTTTCCCTGCCTGCACATCAGAGGAAGCAGGCACACAATAGCTGCAGCGGTAGGAAGCTTTCCAGCCTCCCCCTGCTTCCTCCCCCAGCAGGGGCATTACCTGCCTGCCCACTGCTCTCTCTGGGATCACCTTCCTCTAATCCCTCTGCTCCGGCAGCTCTCATCGCGATGGAGTGAGCTGTGATCAAAATCCCACAGAAATAGGACCGTTCTCTTGAGCTCTACTGCAAGCTCTGAAGAAGTTGCTGCAGTGTTAATGGCTCTGCTGCTGCCAGATCAAAAGAGGGGAGTATTCAGATCTAATAAATCAACAGATGTTAAAGCAATTTCTGCCTTCTCTCTTATACTGCACATCAACAGGAATGTACTAAAGTGCTTTTTTGTATCGTTTAGCATCTGACATTTTAGCACATCTTGTGAGTGTGCATTAGGAGAATGGAATGTTACTATATATATTCTTGCAGATTTGGAATGAGAATAAAATCTGGAGAGATGCAATATGCGCTTGGAATGTTTTCCAGAGGGGTTGAGGCAGCATAGTGAAGCTTGAGCTGTCTTGAAAATTCAGGCTGCAAATGCATAGAGTCAGAGTTTTGAAATGGAACTGAAAACTGTAGAAACTTGTAGCTGCTTCTCCAAATACTGCTTAGTGGTGGGATCACAGATGCCATTGTAAAATACTGAAATAGTGTGTTTGATTTTTGCAGTTACTCTGAAAATATCTTGTTCCCTCCTCTTGTCTCCTCAGCTATTGGTGATGTCCCTCTGGCTGGTGCCTTCAAAGAGATATTTTTAGTGAAGCCAAGCTTTTACTGCTGAGACCTGGCAGGACCCTGAGACAGCCTTGTCTTGCCACTGCACATCAACATGATCTCTCCCCATGCTTTTTCAGCAGTTTGCTGTTAGATCTCTCCCGTCCCATGCAGTGAGGTCTCTGGAGTCACCACAAGCCTTCAGACAGTACAGGTATGTGTCTCTCACGTGTCAGGGCCCTGAGGGCTCCAACAAAGTGAATCAGTCTAAACAACCTCCCCATGGCCCTCCAGCCACACCTCTGTCCATGCCCCAGGAGCTTCTTTCTGCTCACCCTGGAGACATCAGTCTTGACCTATGTGACTTTGTGACAACTCCAGCCATGGTCACAGCTGTATCAGATCTGGACCCCAACCCACAGACTGGCACTGTGGCCTGGTCCCAGCCCTACCCTGCCACTGTGGATCTGCCTGGGAAACCTGGAGGGGACTGGCATGAAACCTGGAGAAGTGAGGAACCAGCAGACTCAACTGAATTTTAATATGGTCTTGGGAGATGGGCCTGATGCTTAACTCACCCCAAGAAAAACTGAGCTCTGTCCAGAGGTGAAGAAACACCTCTACAAAAGGTGCAGAATCATCTTTCTTGTAGATTTGTGTAGGGAGAGTATTTGTTCTCTAAAAAGCAGAGATGAATTGCAGTGACAAAACTGGTAAAATCTTTCTTCCCCTGCTCTCTCATTCTTCTCAGTCAGCTGGTTTGGATGTTACATTTCTCTTCTAAGTTCATTTCTCTGCTCCTGCCCAGGCTCTGTTTTGTCTTTTTTAGATTAATATGAACTTTCAGCTGTCTTTTGCCTGCTCAGCCCCAGTGTTGTGCTGACAGGGCTCTGTTTCCAGCACAGGCTGCTGAGGTGCCTTTGCAATTAGTGGGGTTCCAAGGTTGAACCACTTTTCTCCTTCCACAAGAATCTTAGACTTTTTAATCAGTGAAGTTAAAATGAGCATCTTAAATAAGTCGGCAGCTTCCAGGGGTTTTCTACTGCAATTCACCATTTCTCAGGCCAAGTTACAGGAGGATGTGTCCCCCTCCTGAGGTGCAGTCCTATCCCACTGCCCCAGTCCCTGAGATGCAAACTGGGGCAGTGCTGCAGAGGGGCTGCAGCCAGTCTGCCCTCCCCAGGTGGAGTGTTAGCTTCAAGGCAGCTGGAAGAGTGGAGCCCCCATCCTCACCCCGGTGTGCCAGAGCTGTCCGACCCCAGTGTGACTGAACTGTCCTCATCCCAGTGTGTCCGAGCTGTCCCATCCTGATGAGTCTGAGCTGTCCCATCCCGGTGTGTTCCAGCTGTCCCCATCCCAGCGTGTTCCAGCTGTCCCATTCCGATGTGTCCAAGCTGTCCCATCCCGGTGTGTCCGAGCTGTCCCATCCGGGTGTGCCTGAGCTGTCCCCATCCCAGTGTGTTTCAGCTGTCCCATCCCACTGTATCTGAGCTGTCCCCATCCCGGTGTGTCCGAGCTGTCCCATCCTGATGAGTCTGAGCTGTCCCATCCCGGTGTGTTCCAGCTGTCCCCATCCCAGCGTGTTCCAGCTGTCCCATTCCGATGTGTCCAAGCTGTCCCATCCCGGTGTGTCCGAGCTGTCCCATCCGGGTGTGCCTGAGCTGTCCCCATCCCAGTGTGTTTCAGCTGTCCCATCCCACTGTATCTGAGCTGTCCCCATCCCGGTGTGTTCCAGCAGTCCTCATCCCGGTGTGTTCCAGCTGTTCCAATCCCGCTGTATCCGAGCTGTCCCATCCCGATGTATCTGAGCTGTCCCATCCCGGTTTGTTCCAGCTGTCCCATCCCGGTGTGCCCGAGCTGTCCCATACCGGTGTGTTCCAGATGTTCCCATCCTGGTGTGTCCAAGCTGTCCCCATCCCGGTGTGTTCCAGCTGTCCCATCCCGGTGTGCCCGAGCCAGTCCAAACCGTCGCCGCCAGGAGTCGCTGTGGAGCGCGGCGGGATCCCCTGAGGGCGGCGCAGGGGCCGCGGCCGGGCCGGGGANAGTCCTCATCCCGGTGTGTTCCAGCTGTTCCAATCCCGCTGTATCCGAGCTGTCCCATCCCGATGTATCTGAGCTGTCCCATCCCGGTTTGTTCCAGCTGTCCCATCCCGGTGTGCCCGAGCTGTCCCATACCGGTGTGTTCCAGATGTTCCCATCCTGGTGTGTCCAAGCTGTCCCCATCCCGGTGTGTTCCAGCTGTCCCATCCCGGTGTGCCCGAGCCAGTCCAAACCGTCGCCGCCAGGAGTCGCTGTGGAGCGCGGCGGGATCCCCTGAGGGCGGCGCAGGGGCCGCGGCCGGGCCGGGGAGGGCAGGAGGAGCTCGAGGGGCACGGAGGAGCTCAGGGGAGCCCCGAGCGGCCCGGAGGAGCTCAGGGGAGCCCCGAGGAGCCCAAGAGCTCGGAGCAGCCCGGAGAAGCCCGGAGAGCCCGGTCCAGGCGCACGAGCGGCAACGGCTCCCGGCCCGACGCCCCCGTGCCCGTCCCTCCCTGCGGCCGGCGGGAGCGGTGGCTCTGCCGGCGCGGAAATCACAAACAGCACTTTCGGGATCTCGGTCCCGGCAGATCTGTTTGTGAATGTCGGCTGTGCAGGGGCCCTGACTCTGCTGGAGCGGCTGAACGACGAAACGCGTGTGAATCGCAACACTTGGTGAGCTTGGCAGGTGTGAGGAAACCTCAGCAATGGACAGGTGTGTGGTGAGTGGTCACAGAAGGTGTGCGGTCACTGTGTGTTACCTGCACACCCACCGTTACCTGTGCACACCCACTGTCACCATTACCTGTTACCTGCACACTCACTGTTCCTTTGCACACCCACTGTCACCATTACCTGTCCACACCCACTGTCACTGTAACCTGTTACCTGTGTACACCCACTGTCACTGTTATCTTTGCACACCCACTGCCACTGTTACCTGTCAGTTGTGCACACTCACTGTTCCTTTGCACACCCAGTGTCACTCTTACCTATTACCTGTGCACACTCACTGTCACTGTTACCTGTGCACACTTACTGCCAAGACTGTGGGTCAAGGTTTGAAGGCGCTGTTGCCTGCTGCAGTGGAGCTGAGCTTTCAGCTCCATCTCTTGATGAGGAGAAACCAAGGGTTACAATGCACTCCTGAAGAATTCCTGCCCCTGGGTGTATCATTACCATGGCTGAGGTCCTTAGGGCTGCTGGCACATTCTCCACTGGGACTTAAACCGGATCATTTACAAATACCCCATTGAATATTTACTACCCTTGCCCTAGGTGAAATCAAGACAGCTAATAAATACACATACAATCCTTTCTGGAGGAGTCTTAGCTCAATTGAAATCTTGTGGGAATGAGTTCCATAGGTTAATTATGTGCTGTGTAGAAAAGGATTTCATAATTTAAAATGTTGCCTTCCAAATTGCATTGAAGTAATGTTGTATTCATAGTATTATGAAAAGAGGGTAACCAGTCAGCTCAGAGCTGACAGCAGGACTTAATGTGTCTGTGTCAAAATGTGTGAAGCGTAAACAGGACTTGGATTACAGTCTACTCTTGTTAATGTCCAGACTTTCTCTAGACTCATTTTAAATTTTGCTGTGAAAAGGTATTTCTTTTCTTCAGATTTGGGTTTTCTACTCTTTCCATTTCCTTCCATATCCCTGTGTTCAAACATCAGACAGGGCTATAATCTCCCTCCTTTCCACTTAACACTGCTCATGACATTTTTCCAAAAGCTAAGGAGCAGTTGTTATAATTACAATGTAATTGCAGCGGTACAGTACTCATATACCTGAGGTTCCTACAAAGATTTTTTTTCTTCTCTGTCCTGTACCTCAAGCATCCAGGCACTGTGCTGCCTTCATTGACCACACTCATTCCCATGAAAAGCTGTTTGCAGTCATACCCAGCATGTACCAGCATCATCAGCCGTGAGCAGCAATGTTTGGAAATGGCTGAGCCTTAGTGCTTTACTGAAGTAAAATTATCTCTTAAAATATCCAGACTGGGCTGGCCTTTATATTATCCCTGTAATTGAAATTTAGCTTCAAGTGTTTCTAACTACAGCCAGTAAATAGAGGCAAAACCCAATCCCTCAGCAGTAGCTCATTCACCCATTGTCCAAGCAATGTCTCCAGCGATTTTTTTATGACTGTTGCTTAGCCATGGAGGAGATGGGGTGAGCAGTGGGGTGACGGGAGCACTGATGAAAGGGCAGGTTCAACTAAGAAACAGCTAAAAAAAATTGAGATGAGTGTGTGTTGGAGATTGGAACATACATTTCTCAAAGGACTAGGAGGGGATGGAAAAAAAGTGTGTTTTTAAATAAGCTAGTATCCAGATTTTTTTATCCTTATTTAGGGTGATCCCAACAGGCCAACTCTCAGACTTTGTTGAAGTTTGCCCTTGTAATGCCTAGATTTTCTTCCTCTTTGGATTATATCCAGGGAAAGTAGGGAGCAGCAATCAGTGAGTTTCCAGTACTGCTCTGAGTAGAGGAATGGCCAGAATATATGAAAATATGATAGCATTACTCATTCTAAGAAGTGGCAAAATCTGGCCTGTAGATATCACCGCTGTTTTCCCACTTATCCAGAATATTGGTCATACGCCAAGAGAAAAAGCTGCCAACTAAAACGTTTTAAGAAAGGAAACACTGTTTGAAGCCTGGCAGTAAATGTTTTCCTTCCCCTGAAGTATGTGCTGAACATATATAAAGAAGGAAGACTCAGGGATATCTAGTGAGTTCAACATTTTGTAATCATATGGAGGAATTTGTTAACATTTTCACACTTTGTTCTTTAATAGATGAACATTGTAATGAATGGGTTTTAGTTAGAAACATTGCTTAAATGCTGGAAACAAGAGACAGTGTAATGCAGTTGAATAAATCCATTTAAAAGGCAGCGGTATAGCATTAAAATGCCGACACCGTGATTTCTTTGTCGGTTTAAAATTCCTTTGCTGTTCTGCCACTTTCTTTGTTTCTCTATGCTCCTGTTTTTTCTTGTAACTGAAAACATCAGATGACCACGAGGGATTAATGTGCAGCAGTGCTGCCTCCCAGGATGTGTAGCTGCAGCCTCTAAGCCCAGTGTTACAGCAGCCAGGATCCACGTGGCCGATTGTTTTTCAGACATAGTGGTGGTGTATTTATATATTTCTGAACTTGTTTTTCAGGCTCTGTGGCCGCCCGCCTATCATAGAGCTCGCTGCTTAACAACAGAAATAAAGCACTTGTCAGGCAGCAGCAGTGCGTCAGTGCAAAATGGAATTCTCAAGACTAAAGTTTACACGAGGCAACAACAAAATCTACTGTGCCATTCTGTGAGGCAACAAAAGTAATTTGTTATGCAACATAATGAGGACTTGTGTGTGATAGGCAGCAGTAGCACTCAGTTACAGGGCACTGACATCAACAAGCACATGCAGAGCTCACATACAAGAGAATTGCTATACATAGCACAGAATTCACAAGCTTGGTTGTTATTACTGGGGTTTTTTGCATCTCAAAATTTGCAGAATAAAAAACCACATTGACACTGGTCCTGCAGTCCTTTATGTTATGGGTAGGGCCTTCCTCATTTCCTTTTGGATTGGTCTGTGTCCCAGACTTGACCATTAGCCTGAGGGCCACGAGGGCAGGATCACAAGTGTCATGCATTTCATGGCTCTGACACGTTTGGCAAGCCTGACAGCCCACACAATGACAGGGGAAGGGCGAGTGCAGGGGAAGAAGTTAGACACAGTCACAATGCTGTTTGTTGCTGCCCAGAAGTCTGTGATGTTGGATCCCACATGCTCCACTATTCCTGTTAGCACATGCACTCCCACAAGGCAGTTATCCTTCCTGGTGGGAGGCAGTGATTCTGCACCTGTTTTGCAGATAAACTGCAGTGTGCGAGCTGTGTACAGAGCTGAGAATGAAGCCCTGGGAATGGCCTGGAGAGCAGGAGGGCTCTTCTGTTCTGCCATATCGCCTTTCAAAGGAAATCTACCTGGTGTGATGAGGCCTCTTGTTTATGATGACTTAGGCTGCTCTCTTCCTCCAGAGCTGGAGCTGGACCCAAAGATCCTGTTTGCTGACATTCCAGTACTGTCTCACTACTGCTTGTGTAACTCACTGTCGGGTATGTGTTCTCCTGGCCCACGCTGAATGTTTTCCTTGTCATCCAGCTGAAAGAGAGAGTCTGCAACCAATCTCTTCCTGAAAGCTGCAAGGGAGAGTGGGCTCGAGTTTCACTGATGAATTAATGCAGAAGAAATAAGGAATCAAGACGGTGCCACACAGCCTGCAGAGGACTGAGCTGAAGTTGTGCTTGTAACCCTTGTCCTGGCAATCTGCGGGGTTGGTTCTGTTTCTTCAGTGTACGTGTAACACTGTATCTTGTTCGTGGTACTTTGCAATAGTCATAGTTTAAGCAAACAGTGATTGTTAATCTGGAGTAATATTTTTGCCTCAAAAGCCTGGTTGGCCAGACCACATCAGGGGATGCTGCTCCTGCAGAAAAGTCAAAGACCCCCCATTGCCTGGGGTGCTGTGCCTTAAGCATCATTGCCAGTGGCAGGATGTTGGAGTTCTTTCTGCCTGTGCCAGTGACTCAACAAGGGCCTGATCTGTTTACTCCTGCTCAAACATGAGCCCAACTTCTTAGCACAGCTACAACAGCAGTACAAATAAGGGCAAGCCATTGAGTTAACCACTACCTTGCTCAGGTTGGTTTACCTCTCAGTGACTTGGGGTGTACAGGAGGACCATCACTATGAACTCACTCCCTGGTGCTCAAGGGTTGAACTGAACACATGGAAACAGCTAAAGAAAAGCAGTGAAACTAGCACTGCTTTAGTGGTTTATGATGTAATCTTGGACACAACACTCAGGTCAAGATATTCAAACTAAGACGAGACTGAGAAAAATGTTGGTTTTGGTGCTGGAGAGGTACCTGTACTGTGCCAGGTACCTGCCATTCAGCAGTGGCCTCCTCACATTAAGAGGCAGATGGGTTTGTCTGGCCCTGGTCTCTTATGCATTTTTTTTCACAGCTTCTTGAACATTAGGGATCTGGTCTTGACTGAAATATTTTAGGAGCGACTATGACAGAAATACTTCATGGTGATACTGGTTATTTTAATTTAAGACTTGCTAATTTAATTACCAACCAAAGTCATTAAATTAAGTCTAACCAAATTAATATTGCATCATAAGAAACATTAAGATTTCATACAGTGAGGATAAGAAGCAAAGAAACCAAACCTTTCACGCCGAAGATGCTATCTGACATTTGAAGAGATATGCTGTACATAATTAAAGCCATCCTTAACACGTAATGCTCTTATTGCAGCAGTTGGTAGATCTTATAACAAATGGGTATAAAAATATCCCAGGGACTCTAGAAAGCATTGCAGTGACTTTGCAGAGAGTGATCCTCTTAAAGTAAGTTCCACAAGAACCCTTATTTTTCCAAGGGAAACACCTTGTTAGCATCCGTCAAGATGAATGCCATCGTGCCTCAAGAAACCAGTGATCCTGGCAGAGTGAAGGTTCACAGGCGAGTGGCCGGCTGGCGCTGTGGGCAGCGAGGGCAGAGCGTACAGAGTGCTCTCCGCAGAGCCAGTGCTGCCGGTGCTGCTGGGCCGCGGGCGTGGGCAGGGGAGCGGCCACTCCAGCCAACCTCAGGCCGTGGGCAGGTGAGTAGCCACTCCAGACAGCCCTGGGTCATGGGCAGGTGAGCGGCCACTCCAGCCAGCCCTGGATCATGGGGAGGTGAGCGACTCTCGGAGGGTTCACGCTTGGCTGCGCGGCGGAATTGTGCAGAGGTAGTGATCCCGTGGCAGATGTGCCGTGGGCTTGCGTTTCCACCTGAGTGCAACTACTTGCAAATGTCCTGCTGCTTCTTCCTCTGCAGCCCTGCTTTCAGGACTGTTTCAAGGTCAAGGCTGATAGCAGCGCTATGAGTGCAATGCTGCCTCTCGGACGGTTAGGTCCGTGGTGATTATTTCTGACACACTTGTGCAGTACCTGGTGCACTGAAATGTTGTTTTCCCCACAACTTGCTCCTCCTGTCTAGCAGTCCACAGTTCGTGTGACTTTGGTGTGTCTGTCAGCCCTGCTGCCTGTCTCCAAGCATCAGGCACAGCAAGATGAAGGAACAGCTTAGTAATGTTTAGCTAAATAAAATATCACACACAGAACCGCACTGTTACCATCAGCAGATTATCAAAATGAGAATGAGAACAACTGTTCAGAAACCAAGTTAAGAGGGATTTTCATACATAAGTGTTTGGACTGAGATCTGGTATGGCAGCAAATGGATGTGTGGAGGTGTGTGTTTTAGGCCTCTATTTGTGTTTTCAAGGTGATATGTTGGAGTTAAACTCATTTGGGTTGGGATGGTGGAATTTGCTCGTTGAAAGGAAGCCAGCTGTCTGGTATCTCCCTGTGTGGATGGGGTTTTTTTGCAAATGGTGCATCTGCATTGTTTTAAAGTAAATGTTGTGCCAAATTGCACTTATAGAAAAGCCTTTCCAAAAGTCAGAAATTTTGACCATCACACAATTTTGCTGTAATCATTAAGAGAAGTGAAAACTAATATGTATTTCTTTATTCTGTTTACAGCAGATGCTGCAACTGGGAACTGTCAGAGAAAAGATGGGTGTGGCTGTCAGGAACTGACAGGTGACCATCCAACTTTAGTTGACCAAATGGGTAGGTTTTATATTGTAATCTAAAGCAAGGTTTAAAGCAGGTGTGTTTGAGTTATTTGCCAAGTGCTAGGGCTTGGTAAGTGCTGTGAGCAAGATGAAACTTTGAATTACCACTTTGAAAGTCAAAACAGGTCAAGTAGCTAATGAAAAATGAAAGAACGAAATTAGTGGGAACAGGAGAGTTCCCTGAGAGCAGTGGGCAGCCCCTGCAGGGACAGCTCGTGTGCTCTTTTCTCACAGCTGCTTGTGTCTTCTCCTCCCCTCCCAAGACTGTGGCTTGGCTTAGCTTCCACTTTGTTTGTTGTCAGTATAGGCTGATTTGAATATGGTCGGAGTGAAAACAGTTACAATCTCAGGATCTGCCCCCAGGAGAGTTTCAGCTGTGTTTTCAGAAGTGGTCATGCAAACAGTTGTCTCCTGGTAGTCAGTTACCTCATAGCCCAGCCTTTCTTATTTCTTAGCTACAGAGCATGGAATACTCAGAAATATGCTGCATTCATACCATGCAGAGCTCATTTACTGAAAAGGAAATGTTTCAGAGTGATGGACAACTTTTCCCCTGCATTTCCTTATCCAGGGAGGATAGTCCGTACAGGATTATCCCAAGCAGCCCTGGGGAGCCGTGGCAGTGCTGCCCCTCAGGCTGTCCCCTCAGTCCCTTTGCTGGCCTGGGTAAGCCCATGAACTCCTCTTTATATTTTCTCCAGATCTTTAAAG
>VWZN01004935.1:0-20670 GCA_013396955.1 Regulus satrapa
AACTACACAAACCAAGAAGAAGGGGTGAGAACACCTTGGATGACAGATGAATCAGGGAGATGTCATTTCAGTTAACCCTTTGACAGATTACCTAATAGTTGCAGAAAAACCTAATTACAAACAAACCCTTCACCAATGCCAGGATAATCCACAGTCAGTGGCTCCTTGGTCTGAAAAGACCGATTTGTTGTTGTTGTTGTTTTTGTTTGTTTGTTTGTTTGTTTTTTAATGTGGCAAAAGGGACCCAAATCAAAACTGGCAAAAGGTCAGGCCATTAGTCACTCCATTGGTACATGATACCTGCAAGGCATCGATATGGATTGATGATGAAAAAACTGATATCTCTCTGAGGTGCTTTCAGGTGGGAATCCCTGAATTTCACCTCTGCCTAGATGTCAGCAGGGACAGATAGAAAGAGCACCTGGACTATATGCCTGAAGTCAAATGAAACAGACACAGCTGTGTCTGAGGCTATAGTCCTGCCCTTGTCAGCCTTTCCAACATCTGGGACAGCTTTGAATTTGGAAAAACTGTTTCTTCCTGCAGCTGTACACCTTCACTCTCGCCCTGTGCCTCATCAAGGGTTAAACCAAATTCATTCTCAGGCCCTAGAAGGCTTTCCCCTGCCACCTCAGCCAGGACTTCACCCTGGGTTCCCTGGGCTTTTGCAAGTCCCAGTCTGCATGCTCATCTGGGTGTGGGGGGGAATGTCCTGAGGTCACCCCAGGGTTCGTTCCTGGTGTCGGTGTCCTCTGCGGGGGTTGGAGACAGCGGTGCTCGCTCTGAGTTTGCACAAGGAGGCGAGTCAGGAGTCATTGAAGCAGCAGGTGGCTGCGTGGGTCCCAGGACTAGGGTGGGAGCTGGCAGGGCGGGCTGCCCTGCTGTACCTCACCCTGATGCAACTGAGCGTGAAGGAGGAAAGGGCCCCGCCTCCACCTTTGTCTTAGTCTCCGTGGTGAGTGGGGCTGTGGCTGCCGTGATGGCCACGGGCGCAGTTGCTTGAGGAGCGGCTGCTGCTGACTCCGGTGCAGCTGCTGTGAGCTACCACTGGAATGCAGCCTCCAAAACCACAATTCCCTCCTGTAACTAAGCTGCTGCTTTTTCCATGGCTGTAACTTGGTCCCTTGTTTCCTGGGCTGTTAATCGAGAATATTGAGCCACAGCAGAATATCCTTGTACTATGGCGCATACCTCAGTCATAACCTGTGTAGCAATTTCCATGTCTCTCAAGGTTGCATCGAGAGCCAGCCACGTTTTCAATAAAGGAAAAGTGGCGATGTCTTCTTGGAGGAATCTCTCTTTCAGGCAGTCACCAAGCCTTTTAAAATCTCATGGGCAGAAGAAAATGTCCATTTCGCTTGGCAAGCCATTCTTTTCAGCCCACGAGAACAAAGCACATATGCACTGTGTGAGATAAGCATTTGCCTGTTTGCTGCTGTAAGTCCATATCTTAGAGTATCTTAGAGTAATTCGATCCTTTGCCCAGCAGCTGTGCCAGGGGGATCAGTTTTCTCGCATGACAAACCGAAAACTCCCACAATAAAAACACAGAGGGAATAAAATACCTCTGTTTCTGAAGCAAAGAACAGTGATCGCTGTTTTCGAATTTCTGTGGTCCATAGTTTTCCCAGATGGCCTTGGCTCTGGCCGCGCTCTTGGCACAGGCTCTGGCAGGCCCCTGGCCTTCTGATTTTGGCGTCCAGGTCCTGGGTTCTTCACAGCTTGCCCCAATATGCAGGATTCCCGGGTTCTAGCCAAGATGAGTCAAATCATGAGAAGAGTCCTGCTCCAGCTGGCACTCAGAACATCAAATGGGGTCAGATGTGCCCAGATCACATCAAGGTCACCGGATGTGTATGGAGAATTCAGGCCTGGGTCAGGCGATAGTGCTACATAGACTCCATCAGTCAGAAGGCTAAATATGATGATTTGTTAAGATCTATATGAAGAACAGAGAGCAAACAGTAAATATATATGCAGGCAAGCAGGCAGGCAGATCAGCAGGGCAGACAGCTCAGACAGCAGTGTCCATCTGTCCAAAACATCCAAGGTACATTGATAAGACACTTAACGTACATTATCTGTCTTCTGTAAACATGACTATGTTATGGAGAATTCTCCCTAAATTCTCAAAACATCCCAGAGCCAAGTCTGGCTCATGTGGCAACATTACACTTCTTGTAGTAAAGTGAAAAACCCACCTATATATTAACATGTGCTGGTAGAAATAATAGAACCAATTTTTGAGGACTTTTTCAAATCACTAGCTAGCAAATTCCTTTTTGCTGTTGTCTCTAGGCTTTCCCAGACATTTAGTCCGAGACAGAATCACATAATAGAATCATAAAATGGCTTGGGTTTGAAGAGATCTTAAAGATCATCTACCCCTCTGCCAGGATGGGGACACCTTCCACTAGAACAGGTTGTTCAAATTTCAGACTGGCCTTGAACTTCCACAGAGGACGATTTACAGCTTTGTTGGGCAACCTGTTCCAGAATCTCACCCTTCTTACAGAAAATAATTTCTTCCTAATCTATAATCTCCTCTCTTTTAATTTAAAGATGTTCTCCCTTGACCTATTAGGGATTAAGGATTACACTGAAGCAGTGCCTGGCCAGTATTTTGCCACATACTGATACCAATAAATAGGAAAAAATACTATTTTTTTGATTTGCATTAGAGCTGTATATATCTTGCAAGAGTCTTGAAAGTAGTTCATAGGTTAAAGACTCTTAATTTGTGCCTTGCCTTTTGTTCCTTTTTGCATGGGGATGCTCATTGCAAACAGAATTTGCGGAAGGACAAGACTTGCTTAGTGTGCAAAGATAGTCAGAAAGCAAGTGAATGATGTGACATAGTATTTAAAATATTGAAAGAGTGGGCCTCCTGCCCTGTGAATACAGCATTTTATAGTAACTCTGTAAATACAAAGAGTAAAGCAGCTGGAATTGGATTCTACTCATTGGAATGGGATTATACTCATTGGAATTGGATTTTCCCCTCAAATACCAACCAACCAAAAAACTACAACAACAACAAGAACAACAATAACAACAATCACCAAAACCAAAAGCTCCCCCCTAAAAAATCCAACTCACCACCCCCCCCCAAAAAAAAAAACCCACCCAAAAAACGAAGATAAAATTTTATTTCAAGATGAGAGAAATCAGAGTAGATATTTCTGTTCTGAAAATGCTATAAGAAAGCCATATTAATGCAGAAGTGAATAAGAAACATCAAGATTATATTGAATGGATGTTAACTTTACATTAAGGCATACAAAACCACAGTGTGAAATTGAAACCATACAGTTTGATAAAACTTTTTAAGATGATGATGGAATATATTCTTTGCTTTAAAAAAATCTGTCAGAGTAAGATTATTTTTTTTCCTTTTTCAGTATACAGAATTATTAGAGAAAATTAACTCCTCTTCAGTAACTGTGCATAATAACAATAATTTGTTGTTATTCAGATATGAATTTGATGCAGCTGAGTGATTTTTAAAGAACATGTAAGTGAATTCCAAAGGGAAATCTATTTCTCCAGGTTTATCTTTCTCACTGAAAGCCACAGAGTATTAGAAATATAAAAAGTTATTTCCATGGTCATTTTCTGGGGTTACTAGCTGTGAAATTTCCAAGTCCTTTTTAAAACAATCCATCAAGCCCAAATGACTGAATTCATTTAAAATATCCAGTTAAATACTACCTATGAGAAAAATGAGTTAAGCATTCAGAAGCATTGATCTTCCTTTTAATCTTGCTTTAAAACATCTTCTTCCCTTGGCCTCAGTTTGGTGTCTTTTCATTTCATCTTCTACCAACCAGCATTGGATCATGAGATATATGAGATATTCAACGCTGAGGCTGCTTCTTTCTTTCAAAATGGTTTTAATGAAAATGTTTGCAGTGTCTACAATTAAATCAAAATAGTGTAGGATCATTTGGATTTTCAACCTTTTTCTCATCAATTATTTTCCCTTTCTCCAACTGAAAAGAAAAAAATTCAGAAAAGCCTCTGAATAATCTTAGTATATACTCTGCATTACACATTTAAATGTGTATTGTAGTGGGATTTAATCCATGCTTTCCCCTCTTTTCTCAGTTTCTGAAATGTGATGTAGCAAAAGAGACAGATTTTTTCAAACAAATTGTTTGTAAATGGTGCATTACAGTATATCCTGCAAATTAACATGCTTTTCCTTTGATGGGATGTTTATATAATGTCTTGTCAACAAAATGACGTTTTCTTCCATGCTTTATTCAGACTACATGATTTTACACTAGTACCTTAGAATATTTTGTTACGGTGAATGTTTCTCCAATTTATTTCTTATTATTTTCTGAGCAACAAATATGCTCTTTACAATTCACTACAGCTTATAACATCAAAAGATAAAAAATACTTTTGCTGATATAAATTTGTTACATTTGTGGAAAATGACACTCACTACTGTATTTTTAAGGTATATTAATAGGAAGGATAATGATAATGTTGATGATGATGATGATGATGATGATGATAATAATAATAATAATAATAAAGCAAAATATTATCATAATGACCAGTGGGGTGCCTCCTGGCATTCCACCAAAAGAGCACCCCCTAACTAAAGATACATTTCATTAAATGCATTGACTTGTTACACATTCATATACCTTCATGCATCATTCAAAAACCACCCCTACCCCTCAACCTAGGGGGGAGCTGATCTGTCTCCCTACTCCCTGATCAAAATCTGCCACTCCCTGCTAAATAAATTATTTTCTTAGGGTTCTGGTTATCTTCATCCAGATAGGATAATCCAAGAATGTGAAGAATCTCTTCACTGTCTTTTACTATGAACGAAAGCCTTTTTTGCAGTCCAAAGAGAAATATATTAATCACACTACCATTTATAAGTTTTGTTAATAACAGAACTAAAATAAATCATATTCATACAGCAAAGGTTTCTAAAACTATACATATAATATGAATTTTAATAATTGTGAAATCCAATATTTTAATAAATATTTATAACACATTTTATGAACCATCCTTTCATAAATAGTGCTATGATTACAGATCTGTTTCTCCACCATTACAGGCTGTGTTGCTGTGGCTGACCTATTTTTAACTGTCCATACCAAATAATTCACAGAGGCTGGGAAAAATTAAATAATAATATGAATAAATGTTGTGCAGCAGTGAACATTTCATATTCAGAAGAGTCCTAAGACTTGAAATGGTATTCTGAAAGTAATCAATCATTTCTTCTTTTTGTCAACACCCAATTCTGGGAAATACCAAATGCCACTCTGATGCTACTGGGATCAGCCTTTATGGTGCCATATGCCAGCCAATTATCTCAGTGGCATTAGGCACAGAACTAGTGCTTCCCACATGTTCAGGTCATGCAGTTAACTTGCTTATGTGAAAAGGAATAGCAACATAGCAAACCATAGTCAGAGGCTAGGTGTGGCTTGTCCAGACATCTTTCATTCTGACAGGAAATAGCAGCTATGCTGATGATGGCTGCCACAACTAGAAGTGGTCTCACTGTGTTGGTCTGTGTGTCCCAGGCTCACAGAAAAATTTTGATAGAAAGCGTTATTTGTAAGTCATGCCTTCCAAACTGGAGGCTATATCTTCTACTCCCCCAAATGTGATGTCATCCACAAAGTCAGAAAGGATGGTTGCATTTCATAATCCAAATCACTGATAATGATCTTGAATAGCACTACCACCAACACCACACTCTTGATGTCCTGGGTTTAGCCATGCCTATGCTGCATTCAGAATGAACTGAATTTCAGAATGAACTAATTTCTCCTATCTCTTGAGTGAATTTAGAGCCTGTTTTGGGAGAAGTTTATTATTGCAGCTGGACTCACCTAGTACTCAAATTTAAAGGCAGTTCAGGTAGAACTGCTGTAGCATGAAAACACACACACACACACACACACACACACGGAATTAGGTTTGATGCACAGGGACTAGAAAAACATAGTGCTTTCCTGACTGTTATTTTTCTGAGCAACACTCACATTTTTTTCTCCTTTTGAGTTGCTTTTTTCCTCATCTCCCTTTAAATATCACCTAGCTTTATAGTGAAGGGAGAGGATCTAAGGGATCCTCTAATACTACTGTCACTATTAGAGGAGAGGATTCCAATTGCTGGAAGTTCTAGCTGGATGACTCTGAGGTGCAAAAAGAGGAAAATGGAAACACTAGTGTGGAATGCAGTCTCTGAAATACAACCTCTGTCAGTGGATCCTAAATCTTGCCTGAGTGAATGCTCTATGCTCAGCCTCACATTTGTGGAATTTGCTGCTTAAAGGTATTTCTGGCAGAAAAAGTTGCTGAACATGTTTTGATCTTTGCTTGCCTCCATGTTCCAAGTGTGGTTATGTAAAAGTTATCTTGAATTTACTTAAAATTGCAGCAAAATTTAGCCTGAGATGAAATAAAAGTCTGAAACCAGTAATAAGTGTTTGGTAAACTATGAAGGAAAGGTAAGCCTTCCAGGTCTCCAACTAAAATTAGCAGGAGGAGAACGGGAGTTCTTCTAGAGGATGTTTTGAAAAGCTACAGAATCACAGAATGGGTAAGGCTGGAAAGTGGCACGGTAGGTCATCTGGTCCAACCTCCCTGCTTAAGCATGGTTATCCTAGAGCACATTGGACAGAATTGCATTCAGACAGTTTTGAGTATTTCCAGGGAGGAAGTCCCCAGCCTCTCTGGACAATCTATTCCAGTGCATGGTCACCAGCAGTCCTCATATTAAAGGGGAACTTTCTGAGCATTAGTTTCTGCCTGTTGCCTTTCATCCTATTGCTTGGCATCACCAAAGAAGAGCTTTGTTCTATTCTCTTGACACCCTCCCTTCCTCCAGATGCTTATATACATTAATGAGGTCCCCTCTCAGTCATCTCCTCTCAACTCCAAACAGGCCCAGCTCCCTCACCCTACTCTTGTAAGAGAGATGCTCCAGTCCTTCAATAATCTTTATTGCCTGCCACTGGACCCACCTCAGGATCCTTCATCTCACCTCCTGTCTCTTGTACTGAGGAGTCCAGAACTGGACACAGCACTTCGGATATGGCCTCACTAGGGCTGAGTTGAGGGGCAGGATCACCTCCCTCAACCTGCTGGCAATGCTCTTCCTAATGTACCTCAGGATGCCATTGGCCTTCTTGGCCACAAGGGTTCTTTGACACACTTGAACCACACTGCTGGTTCCTTGACAGCTTGTTGTCCACCAAGAACTACATTAAGTTTCTCCTCCTGGTCCTGTTTGTCCACAGGAGGAACCTTTTCCTTCCCTCTTGATTATGGATAATTATGCTCATTATGCCAAAGGTAGCTTTTGTGAATTTACTCTCAGCCCTCATAAGTTATCACACTGTTACTGGACTGTCTGGGTTACAGCAAGAGAAGGCATGGGCTCCTTGTTCTTTCAGTGGATGCCATCTTTGTCAGGCCGTGTTGGTTTTTGCTTTTCTCTGAGCTGTTTGACTCTACTTTAATGTTTAATAAGGAAAAGCTGATGTGCAAAAAAGTGCAGTTGTATCATTATTATTGTGTATAGCCCCATTTAGTTCCATGTTCCTAAAGGAAATATTAATTTCCTGAAAGACTTCTGCTTCTGTTGCTCATTATAGTGTTTTACAGTCAGTTCTTGGAAACATGCACCCTGGGCATACCTATCCCTTTTTGCATGGGAAAGGTGTACAAATGAAATCCTCTAGGGTTTTGAAGACATAATATGTCAAGGATGTTTCTGTAAGTGTTTCTAACACTAAGTACTGACCTTTCTGATCATGTCTTTCAATGCTAGCTGTCAGACAGAGTAACTTTTTAATAGGGCGAACCCAAGTGCTCTCTCTGTGATATTTGTAAGTAACCTTTTCTGAGAGTAATGGTGTCGTGGTTTTAAGCGACAGGTATATGCTAGAGTCTCCCTTGAAAAATAGAGATTGAAAAAAACAAACCTCCCTCCCTCCAGATTATTTTGATTTCGAAATTAATGGGCTTTCAGGCAGAGGTATGGGAATAAGGAATAACTGTTCTTTACTACTAAGTTTATCACGGCAAACAAATAACAGCAACAGTAGCAGTGAGATAACCAACAGGGCTAGGGTTCTCCCCTCCGGTGGCAGGGAGTGCCGGTGGGTCCGGGGCGGGTGCGGTGATCCCAAGCAGCTGCAGGGGCGCTCCGGCACGGAGAACACGTGGAGAATGGCGGCCCGGGCTCAGACCAGGAGTGGTGGAGTTCCCAAAGCTGGGCAAGGCGTACCAAGTGTCCGTGGTGCTGGCTGGAGAGCAGAGAGGTGTCCAAACAGGGCTGTGGTCCCGAGTGTCAAAAAGCAGGGGAAAACTCTGGATCAGTGCTGGAGAAAAGCGATGGGATGCAGCAGCCGCAGCAGCTCCAAGCAAGGCCAAGAGCAGGCTGGTCCCAAGTTCCCAGGCCAAACCCCCGAGAGCGAGAGACCACCCCAAAAACCACAGGCCAGGTTTTGTCCAAGAAAACCCCCTCTTCCCTCCCCTCTGCCAAGTGAGTCACCATGTCCTCCTCTGTCTTTTGTCTGCTTTGGCCCAGAGTCTTTGTTTTCTTAAGTACCCACATTAGTGCTCCTAGGAGAACAATGGTAAAAAATTCTAGAGAGAGAATTCTAGAGAGAGAATTCTAGATGAGAAAGAAAACCAACCCCAAACAAATGGTATTTTAGAAGTTGCTTGGAAGAATTGGGATTTTTAAAGGCTTACTCAAATAAGTAAGCTCAGTGCTGTCAGATGTGGAAAGTCTTCTCTTTCTCACCTATAGGCTGAGGAGAGAGAGGTGGTGACGGTACAAGGTTCCCCACACTGCACCATTCCTGGAGGTGGGCTGGTTTGAAGCTGGCAGTCCCCAGTGGAGAGGGCATTCCTCTCCACCCTGGACAAGACTGTGCTACACTGCACCTTACTACTCATTTGGTGATGTTTTCTAAGGAGAGGTCCTGTCCTCAGGAGCGTGGGCTGCAATTCTTGGGTCTGTTTCATTTGAAGGTGAGTAAAGAAAGAATTTTCCAGTGAAGTACCCAGTCCCTTTAGCAAACTAAGACCTATTGCTGCAAGTTGTTATGAGGGAATTTCCACTGGAGTCATGACACCTGCTGCACCTGGGTTTGCTGTCAATGCCCTACATTTTTTCCATACTGAGGCATAAAATTCTTCAAAGTGTTCTTTTCTTTTTAACATATTTCTTTCTTTTAAGCTTTCTTCTAATGTAACTAGACATCCTTTCTAGCTAGATATATTTTAATGTAGTGGTATATTGAACTGAGTAAGTTAATTTGACAATATTTCTAAAGTTATAGCAATCTGTTATTTCAGCTTGGGTATCAATTTAGTGACCTCTTTCTTTTTTACTGTGCAAGCCATAATCTAGCTGCTTCTATTATTTTAGTCTTGAAAGTATTGGGAATTAAACAAAATTATGTATTCCTTTCTCATCTTGTGTTACGTCTCTAATTTTTTCTGGTAATTTATTAGTTACATATTCAATTTTCTAATTTAATTACTTTGCTTTAAACATTTCCATTACATGCTCCCCTTTTCATATTTGGCCAAATTAATTATTATTATACATTATACTGTACAGTGATCTGTGAGGAAAATTCATATTATTAGCTTATGATCAGGAAAAGGGCTCTCTGAAATTACATAATAGTTTTTCTTACTTGTTAATTCTCAGTGTCTCCCCTATCACATCTATTCTGTATGTAAATTTAAAGATTTTCTGTAAATCAAACTGTATTTTTTTCACCTTGTACTGTCTGTCCTGCTATCTCCATGATGAGCTGGTACAAAGACTTACCTGTTGAAATTTCAGACATGCAAAAATACAAGATAGATTCTTGTTGGACAGCTTCTGTTTTCCTGTACTCCTGGGGATGAGTTACAATTTTATAAGTGAACACAAGGGAAATGGATGGGGACATTAAAAGTCAGCAAACAATAATAGAGTTTGAGCAGAACGTATGCTCTTATGTTCATCCACATTCAAGTGAACACTTAGGCACAGATTAGTGACATGCAAACCAAAAAATAAGTGTGACAACCATGGACTTTAACAACTTCCTGAATTACTGACTTTATGTGCTGGTTTTGTATTTAAGCCAGCCTACGCATATGAATCTTCTCTGAGAGGAGCTGCTGAAAGCTTCCTCTATGCCTGACAAAAATGAATCAGTGATTCATTTTGAGAATTGGCAACCTATTAAACCATTAAGAAAGCTAGATCTGTCTCTCTGAGAGTCACATTTTAAAAATGGAAAACCCTGGGAACTGCTCTCTTCTTTCCTGCATCTCTAAAGAGACTTCCTTCCTCTCCTCCCTGCCTGGTGGCCAGGCAGGAGAGGGGAGGCTCCGGGTCCCTGCAAAGGTAGGGACGAGCCTGGCCAACACTAAGTCCTGCTCTACTGCTGGCCCAGGACGAGCCAGAGTCAGTCAGGCCTCCAGGGGCAGCTACAGGCCAGGTCAGGCCCACTCCACCGTGGCTGCGTGGACAGGCCATGGCCAGGCTGGGCCCACAGCAGCTGCTGGGTAGAGGTAGGGGAGGCCATCAGCTGCTGAGATCCTGTATTCCTGGCTGCCTCCCCTCACTTTCCAGCATGGCCAACAGAAGAGATTATCCAGTTGAGACTAAAGATGGCTGTGCAGCCCACGCAGAAAGTAGCCCTGAGGGGATAGAGACTAGTCCTTCAGCTGATCATGGCTCAGCCCCCATTGCAGCCTAAAATACTCTACCACTGTTCCAGCCGCTGCCCAGGCAAGATATTAACTGTTTCAGTGTCCAAATAAAACCTACAAACATAAATTCACTTTTAAGTGAAAGAAAGAACAGAGTGAGACAGAGTAATGACACATAGAGAAACAACATGAAGACACCAAGATCAGTGAAGAAGAAGTTAGGTCCCAAATTAGGGGGATAAAGGAGAATGCCTCAATTCTGGGCTGAAATTGTCTTGTAAAGCTATGAAGGAAATATAATTGATACACCAGATTTTTTTTTCCTTGTAACTCATTAAAAGCATCGGGGGACAAAGCATTCAAATTGCAGATATGAGCAAAGGGATCCATGTTAAATAAGTAAATGTTAAGTAGCTGTGATCTCATGAGAAGTTTCAACAGAGAAAGATGAGTGATAAAACTCTTTGCCTTAAGGAAAAAGGAAGAGAACCTCTGTTCCTGGAAATCTCAAAGATAAATAAAGAGAGCCTTTGCTTTTAGACAGTTCATCCTTAAAATAGTCCCCCATGAGTTAACATGGGTTCATAGCCCATGAATGCCACTAAAGATGACTGCGAAAGATAAGAAGTGAAGTAGCTCCCTTTGTTCTTCCTGGAATAATCCCTGGCTAGTTAAGTCATGGGAAAGGCAGGGGTGCTCTTCACGACCAAAGAAGACCACAGGCCTGCTTTTCCTCCGGGATGATGTAGGATGCTTATTTTTGGCTGGGATCCAGGTGGGAAAGAGAGCGAGGAGATTTACTGGGGTATTTCAAACCTTGGGAAAGGGGCAGAAGGCATATAGCATCAGCCAATGGGATAACATTCCAGGGATGAGGGAGGGGAAGGGGGGGAGGAATACATAGAAACTTAGAACACAGGTATTTGCAATACCACAAAGAAGGGCTTCACGACTGCAGATTTTTTTCCCAGGTGGTGTTATATGTGTGTCCCAATAATTGACTGGACACAAGTCCAATTAAATCATATTGGAATTTATTGAGCAAGCAACAGTAAGCAAAACAGCACTGGGTGTCCGGGGGGGTCTCCTGCCCCACCACAGCTCGCAACTACCACTTGAGAGTCTCTGCTTTTTATACTCTGTGATGTCTTGTGACATGTATATCTTTTTATTTCTTCTGTGTTTGCATGAGGTGTTGCTGGGGGGTTCTTTGTCCACTTCCAGGTAGGTGGTCGTAGGAATGAAGCTTTGTAGCTGTGTAGCTGGTCACTGCAAAAAACTGGTTACTCAGCTTTTAGTTTTGCTAATCTAATGTTTGCTTTGCCAGATATTTGAAGGGATAGTCTTGGTGAGATTACAAGGCGTTTCCTGTAACACGGTTTAGTGAACGATTACTGATGGTAATTTATTACAGGTGGCTGCAATTAATGGAAATTAAAAGCCATGAGAGAACTGTTTTCTTCTGGAAAAGTCACCATGGCATGTGGAGTGAGACTCCTCTCCCTATGTAAACTAGAAAAAAACTATTTTAAAGGTAATAAACTGGCTAAATTGTTTCTGTACACTGTCAGTAGGAAAGAAAAAAGAGTGTAGGGGGCAGAAAAATGGTTCTAAAAGTTTTATTATAATTCTTATAATTCTTTTAAGCCTGTCAATAGTTTTCTTTATATTCTTTTAAAATTTTAAGCCTGCTTTGGTGTTCTATCTCACAGCAAAAACAAGTAAGTAATTCTAGAGGGTATATAGGCATTTGGCCAGCACTCAACCACTACACAAATTAGTGTGCTGGCCAGGAAATTTCAAATTAGCAAACAGAAACCGCTGCACTTTACCACCCCTATGTGTAACTGGACTTGAGACACCTGCCTACAAATGAACAGGAGGGTCACAGCAGCATGTGGTGATGCCAAAAACAAGGACAGTTGGGATCCTTGAACATAAGAGTTTGGAACATTTCAGGTCCTTTCCCCGTATCTGTTCTTTTTCCATTCAAAGCTCTGATCTTGAGCGGCCCTACATCTGGTAGGGCTGCTCACAGGATGATCAAAGCAGGTGGAATATAGCTGTGTACACTTCAAGGGCCTGAAAGTCATGATGGGGGGCCCAGATGAGGTTACTTGAAAAATGGCCACCTGCAGGTCATGTCTTTTTAACATATTTGTCTGACGTTTGAGGGCATTTAGCCTACCCATGACACCTTAAAGGGAGCTGTTTAATGTGGCTACGCATCTTGCTCTCATTCTTATGAGAATACCATCCCAGTTCCATGGTAGGTATGCTTAGTGACTGGTTATTCTACCTTTCCCTATCTAGGTATAGCCTTCGCATAAATACATGGTCTAACCAAAACCAGAAAGATGGTAGGTATTGCTTCAAATTTGTTTTACCTATCACTTCTAAATTTAGAAAGCAAAAATGGCACATACCTGATTCTGGAAAATTCTCAAATATTTATATGTTCTCATGGATGTGTGGAGAGAATAAGGGAAGAAATGAAGTGGCTGTACCACTTCAAGTATTTCCCCTAAATTTTCAAGTAAAAGACATCTGAAGGCAAGGGGTGGAAGAGAAGATGGGTTAACATCAAAATGTTTAATTTGGTAAATGTGTGGTGTAAATATAAAAGAAAAACCACTATTGCCTGTATTTCTGGCAGGGTGTACTGAATTCCTGACACAAAAACCTGTTACCTCCTTATGGAGACAAGAAAGTCATCTCAACTCTCTTACTCCCTTTGTGATTATCACTTGGAATATTACTCAATTGTATGTATAATTAGGTATTTATGGAATATCTTCTTCAGGGAATATTAGAAACAGAATCATGACAATTCTGTTGAAGTCTGTTTCCTTAAATATCATGCTGTAATAAGGAAGAGACTTTCTTTAGGAAGATGAACAATGTGGGACAGCTAAGAGAGACATTATTTGTGCATGCGATGGAATAGGGACCAGTTCAGAGTACCTGCTAAATACTTGCCGGGCTCTGTAGGTGCTCCTGGGTCCTTTAGAGAAATGTGTAAATCCACAAAACCACATTTGGTTCCTCAGACTCTTCTTAGTTTCTTCATTTAGGAGTGTGTTGTTGCTGCTAAACTGCCTAAAACAATGACAGTACTGACTTGCTGTTCACATTAATTTGTTTCACCAGGAGCTCTCTGGTTTCTAGGAGTTTATTACTTGTATAATAAATCCTCTCCCCTGAACTGTAAGTGGGAACTGCAGATTTAAAGTTATAGACTTCTTGCAGGATTTATGAAACCTCTGTGGAAGCTGGCAGCAGATGGGCAACTGAATAATGATCCCAGGGGATGACAGAATCTCTGCTTGATTAGTGTCAAAAAGTGTATGTCTACTTAATTTTCATATGTGTTACCCTCCTATATTTTTTCCTTATAGCACTGATAAGGCTGAGGTAAGTTTAAGGTTATTGTATTTCAGCTGATCCATTACATATAAATAAAGTGACAAACACATTAGTTTTGAATGAATTGCTGCATAATTCTAAAAATGCAAAAGTGTTTTTGCATTTCTTCTGGTTATCTTTTTATTCTTAATAATTTTCAGAATATGTTGTGTCTACACATACTTTTGTATGATACAACTAATGTTTATAACTGGACATTAACTTGTTATTTCCCTTGACTGTATTTAAATTTTCAGCATTTTTTACAACATAAAGGTTAGTGTTTTGAGCAATAGTTTTCAGACTAACAGAACTGTTTTATTAAAATCAACTAAGGTACTGATCTTTGTCTATTTTTTGTCTGTGTTTAAGTTCAGTGAAGAAAAGAATAAAAGGCTAGAGATAAATAAGGGAGAATAACAGCAGAAAAAATAGAAACATAAGGAATGAAGAGGAGAAGGTCTGCATGAAGCATTCAGAATTAACTTAAATATTTACTGTCCTTTTTCCAGATTGTAAAACAGTTTAAGTTGTAAAAGACCCCTAAGAACAAGATCAACTGTTAATCCAGCACCGCCAAGTTCACCACTAAACTACATTCCCAAGTGCCACATTTTTTCAACACTTCTGGGGCAGTCATTCAATCACTTCCCTAGGCAGCTTGTTCTGATGCCTGACCATGATTTCAGCAATAAGTTTTTCCTAATATACAATTCAAACCTCCCCTGGTTCAACTTGAAACCATTTCATCTCATCCTGTCACTTATTACTTTTGAGAAGAGTCTCATCGCCATGTGGTTACAGAGTCCTTTCAGGCAGCTGTAGAAAGTGATAAGGTCCCACCAAAGCCTCTATTTTTCTGGTCTAAATAACCCCAGTCCCATTAGTCCCGCTTCCTATGAGTCATGCTTCGGTCACTTCACCTAGTTTTGTTGCACTTCTGTAGGTATGCTTAAGCATTTCAATGTCTCGTAGTGAGGGGCTCATAAGTGAACACAGTACTCAAGGTACATCCTCAGCAGTTTCAAATACAGGGGGACAACCACTTTCCATGTCCTGCTGGCTGCACTATTCCTGATAAAGGTGAGGATGCCACTGGCCTTCTTCGCCATGTGGGATCATTGCTGGCTCATGTTCAGACACCTTTCAACAAACACCCCCACATCCTTTTTCTGCCTGGCAGCTTTCCAGCTACTGATCCCCAAGCCTGTAGCATTGCATGAGGTTATTGTGAGCCAGGTATCTGGCGCTTCATCTTTTTGAATTTCCTGCAATTTGCCCTTGTAGATTGATCCAGCCTGTCCAGATCTGTAGAGTCTTCTTACTCTCAAGCAGATCAGTACTCCCACCTAACTTGGTGTTACTTATTGACAAATATCCATTTTCCAAGACTTTTGGGCATTTATATCATTAAGTGTATTTCCTTCAGGGAAATGGCTGGCAAGGACTGTACTTCTTCAGCTTACCAAGCACTTATTTTTGGGTTTCACTTCTTTATCAGTGTTGAAATAGTGTTTTTCTGAGCTCAAAAGTGGTTTTTTTGCCTTTTCTGTGTTTAGCACCCATCAGGCTTAAAACTAGATGTCTACTCTCAAGTACAGATGTTCTTTCAGCCCGTGAAATCTGTCCAGAGCAACCTATAGTGGGGATATTGTGTTGAGTTTGCATGGCCTAGGTTTTGGTAGTCGGGGCTACATGCATGGCTTCTGTGAGAAGCTGCTGGAAGCTTCCTTCATGTCCAGCAGAGTCTGTCCCTGGAGGCACCAAAGATGGATGGGCTGCTGATCAAGGCTGGGCCAATTAGAAATAGTAATGCTTCTGTGACAACATATTTAAGCAGAAAGAAAAAGAAAATGTGTTGAGCAGTTGTAATTGTGGCCAGAGAAGAGGAGGGTGAGAATATGTGAGAGGAACAACTCTGCACACACCAAGGTCGATGGAGAAGGAAGGAGACAAGGTGCTCCAGGCATTGGAGCTGAGATTTCTCTGCAACCTGTGCTAAAGATCATGGTGAAGTGGCTGTACCTCTTCAACCCATGGAGGACCATGGAGATGCAGATTTGGTGTGGAGGAGACACATACCAGGGCAGGTTAATGCCTGAGGGGAGGCTGTGACCCCATGGAAAGGAGCCCTCACTGGAGCAGCCTGTCCTTGAAGGACTTGCACTCTGTGGAAGTGACCCATGCTGCAGCAGTTTAGGGACAACAGTTGCCTATGAGATGGACTCACATTGCAGAAGTTCTTAGAGACCTGTCTCCTATGGGCGGGACTCCACAGTGGAGCAGGGGAACTACTCCTCTTCCTGAGCAGTGGGTTTCACCACAGGGGATGATGGACCATAACCTCCATTCCTTGTCTCCTTGCACTGCTGGGAGAAGAGGTAAAGCTAGGAAGGAAGTAGGGGTTGGGGGAAAGTTTTTTTAAGGTTTTATTTTACTTCTCATTATCCTACTCTGATTTTGNATTATATTATTATAATATAATCAATCTCATTGCAGAATTTTATTAGAAGTATTGCTGGAGAGGGGAGTTACCTCATTTTGTTAAACTCTCTGTCTTTGTTGAAGTGTTTCTGCATTTAAAGCACCCATAAAAAGGAAAAAAAACCAGCAATATAAGTCTTAAACAATTATTTTGATCAGATAGATGGTTTAGCCTTGTGTTTGTCTAATAGGGTAGGATCTCTATCTGTGCAGCTGAACAGAGTCAATGTCTTTGTGCTTGCAGGACCCAACATGGAAAAGAAAATCCAGACTCCTCTCCTCCACTGCAAACCAGCAGGGCATGTCCACAGCTTCATGGTTGCTGTTTATTATCAACAAGACATTAATGTGGTGGTTTCAGTGGTAGCTAAATGTCCATGTACTTGCTAGAATCACTTACTTATTTCTTGCTGTGAGATAGGACCAGGAGAAAGAGCAAAACAAGCTTAAAACTTCAAAAAGGAATAAAGAAAACTTTATCGACAGATTTAACTGGGTTATGAGAATCGGAATAAAGCCTTTAGAACACTTCACCCCAACACCCTTCTTTCTTTCCCACCAATACAACAGTGTAGAGAAAACAAAACCCAAAGATTTTCAGTCAGTGCATCACTCTTTAAAAAGTCCGTCTTCCAATTCACCCAGGGAGAGGAGCTTCTCATTGAAAAAACCATGGAGACTTCCCCACAAGACAGTTTCTAGTTATCTTGTGGTTACAATCTTCACAAATGCATCCACCTGGGGAAATTTGCACTTGCAAAGCCCTCCCTTGTCACAGCTCTCCTAAAGCTGCGCTTCTGGGCCATATCAAATACATGTGGTATTATATTTTAAGGATGAATGTTCAAATGCAAAAGTTCATCTTCATCTGCCTCATCTTCATCTTTGGGAACAAGAGACTGCCACTTCTCCTTCAGGGCAAAGAGGCTTCTCTACTTCATCTCTCTCTCTGTTCNTTTTGTTTCACTCAGAAGATTGATGTTTGCAGGTCTCAATCTGGATACTAAAGAGTTAAATCTCACACCAGCAGACAGGGTTAAAACACAGTAGAGCACTCAAGGCTGTGCTGAGGGCTAGGCCAAAGTATTGAGTAATGCAGCGGCCAGGCTGGGCCTGGGCCATCCTTGGCTCACAGGGCTTCCTCCAGTCTCTGCCCAGGCTGCAGAGCTGCTTTCAGTCTCTGCCCAGGCCACAGGACTGATTTCAGTCTCTGCCTGTGATCCCTCATGGTGGCCATGTGTCGTTGTTTTAAGCAACAGGTATCTCCTAGTCTCCCTTGAAAAAAAAGAGATTGGAGAAAACAAACCTCCCTCCCTCTGTATTATTTTTATTTCAAAATTGATAGGCTTTCAGGCAGAGGGATGGGAATAAGGAATAACGGTTCTTTACTAATAAGTTTATCACGGCAAACAAGTAACAGCAACAGTAGCAGTGAGAAACCAACAGGGCTAGGGTTCTCCCCTCTGTTATAGTTACAGTCACAAGGGTGGGTTGATCCACGCAGCTGCAGGGGCGCTCTGGCATGGAGAAGACACCAGACGAATGGCGGCCCGGGCTCAGACCGGGAGCGGTGGAGTTCCCAAAGCTGGGCAAGGCGTACCCAGGGCTGTGGTCCGGATTGTCAAAAAGCAGAGGGGAAACTCCGGATCAGCGCTGGAGAAGCGATGGGATGCAGCAGCCGCGGCAGCTCCAAGCAAGGCAGAGAGCAGGCTGGTCCCAAGTTCCCAGGCTAAAAAACCCCGAAAGCGAGAGACCACCCCCCTCTCCCCTCCCCTCTGCCCAGTGAGTCACCATGTCCTCCCCGGTCTTTTTGTCTGCCTTGGCCCAGAGTCTTTGTTTTTTCTTAAGTACCCACATTAGTGCTCCTAGGAGAACAATGGTAAAAAATTCTACAGATAAGATAGAAAGAGAAACCAACCCCCAACACCATGCTAGGGGAAAAACAGCCAGGATGCAGCAGTTGCAGTCCACTCCTTCCCCCTGCCCTGGTGTTTAACAGCAGTGGCATTTCCAGCCCCAGGCCCTCCTGGGATGTGCAAGGAAGAGACCAGACCCAGCCAGGGCCTGCCCCCAGCCATGCAGTGGAGCTGGTCCAGCCTGGCCAAACCCCACTCAGAGCTGGGATGTTACCTTAAGCTTTGCCAGAACCTTTCCCAGACTTTCGATCTAAAATATGTATCTCACAGAGGTATACCCCTTTCTGATTGGTCCATTACTTCTGTTTGCTGGGTTCTGTCTCAACCCAGCACACATGAATTTACTCTGAAATAGAAATTTCATAACTTAAAATAGTCCTGAGCCTGTAAGCCTATGGGTGCATGTTGATGGTGGACTATATCATTATTTGTGGCTTGGCTGCATGTTAAACACCTGTATATTTCCAGACTAGTAGGGCTGTTTTGTTCATAATTTCTCTGTACACTGTGCTCAAGTCAGGCATAACTATGTCAGCCCATTACAATCTGTGGAATGATTCTTGTTCTTCTGGTTCTTGGTGTGAGTTGTTCCTTAGGTGCCTTGCCCCAGAGTTTGCATGTTTTAGCTGCTGTTACTGAGGAGGACTCTGTCAGCCCTTTTTGAATATTGTGAGTTCCTAAGGGTACATGCACTTCCCTAAAATGAGCATGCGTTTTCTTTAGGATTTTTTTTTTTTTTTAAGAAATAAAAAACATTAAACATACTTTCTGAAAATGAATCCTGGCGATTGGTTTTGCTGTTAAATCGACAAGATTACTTTATGAAAGTATAAATTAATATAATTAATGGGGTGATTTTTAAAATATCTTTGGTTTTTTTTCCATTTCTAGAGCAATGTCAGTGAAGCCATCAATAAATTTGTTGTCTGTAACAGAAAATATTATTCAGCTCCTTTTGCCATATCTTGTTAAGCAGCCATAATCAAAAAAGTCCTGTAGTCATTAATAATCTTAAAAGGACTTGTTATGTGAAATGTCTGGCATTAGAATACACATTACCATTTCCTTGAAGTCCCAGGCACCAATATCAATCACATGGTATTCTGTCATTACTTGACAATGGCATAATTTTGTATGTTGACTTGTCACTCCTTCCAGAGAGTAGGTGCTTGTGAAAACGTTTAAACTGCATCTACAGCATGAGGCATGTTTGAAATTATGACTGATCAGCTGAAGGAAGGAAGAACCTTTGTCTGTGTTTGCAATTAAAACCAACATTTTTTGGTACTGTATATAAATATATATAAAGAAAGTCTTGAGGAGTCTCTAAGTACTCAGAGTGCTTTTGATTGTGTCTTGCTTTGAAAAGATAAAAGTGTGTTCTAAGAAAGGCAGGAGCCTTCCTGGAAAGGAAAATGTAAACCCCCTCACTCTGATATGTAAAAGAATTCCACAGCTCCCAAAAGTTATGAATAGGTATGTATTTACTCTGCATTGAGACACATGTGGGATATCTCCACAAAGACATGTGTGCTTTCAGCAGTTTACAGGTCTCTATTTGTTCTCTACAGACTAGGATTACAGAATACACCTAATACATATGCATTTCCTAACCCAGCCTGTCCTCACTTAGTATTTAAATTAGCTCTATGCCCCTCAGCATTTGCGCACTGCTCTCTGGTGGTCGTCCTGGTGAACTTTGTCAAAATAAACTTTTTACCTTGCCTCCTTACACATGCTGTTTTAGTCCCTTGGCTGCATTCCAGACTGTGATACTAGTTTTGCTGGCTAAGGGGTCTAGGGAATCTCTCTTATTGCAGTAGTCTCTGTAATAGCCATGCACCCCTGTCCTGTATGTACGTTCTGGCTCCTTCTGTATCTCGTAGCTTCTCTCTAATCCTGTTTGGCAAGCACAGTGAAATGTTTAGCATTTTATATGGGTTGTCAGCCCCCTCTTTTTATCAGGCACTCCTTGATTCTTAACCCAAATTCTTAATTTTTAATTCTTGAATTTCCTATTTCACCTCTGAATGACTATAATTTTGAAATTAAGGGGCTCTCAGGCAAAGATATGAGGATGGGAATAACATATCTTTCCTAGTATGTAAAAAAAAACCCAAGAAGAACAAACTACAACTTAATAGGA
>VWZN01004936.1:0-24022 GCA_013396955.1 Regulus satrapa
GGCTCCTGCTGCCGCCCTGCCTCGCCCGGCACGACCCATCGCCCCCGCCCGGGCCTCCTCGGGCTGCCCGACCACCGGCTGCCGCCCCCGCGGGGCTCCGGCCCGGCCGCCTCCCCCACAGCACCCGTACGGGGGAGCGTCCCGCTCCCACAGCGAGAGGACACGCTCAGCTAAACGGCCCGACGGGCCGTGCGGGTGGCTTTTGGATGTCACCGCCAAAACGGTGACATTTCCCCACCTTTTTAATGGGCTTTTTCTCCAGTGCCTTTTCTCCCAGGGCTTTACCGTGGGTGATGCGAGAAGCCCTGAGGGGAGCCCGAGGGAAGGCCCGTGGGTGAGGGCCCCTCGGAGCCAGCTGGCTCTTTTCGGGAGGGCCCCGGGCTCCGTGCGCGGGCAGAAGCCCCCAAAAAACCTCAGGGACATTTTTGTCTCTAAGCAGGGCCCGTTCTTCAAGGGGTTTTGAAACCCGCGTTAACTTTAAAATCCAGGAGACGCTGCCTGTTCGCGGGGAGTTACCTCGTGAACCATGGGGTGCCCGCACGGCTTCCAGCGGGTGGTCACAGCCCAGCCCAGCCCTGGGCCGGCACAAGCCCGCGGGCACTCGCCATCCATCGCTCCGTGGATGTGGAAACGTGGAACACCTGTCGCAGAGGATCCATCACGGGCACCCTTGCGCTTGCAGAAATTTCACCTTCACCGTTCTAAAGTTTCAGAGATGCTCTTGTGTTGCTGATATTCCAGAGATGAGCAAAATGAAAATACAGGATTTGTGAACAAAGAGATATGCTCTTTCTGGGGGCGATGAGAAGGATGTGATTTAGCACAGCCTGGATGTCTAGAGGCTTGGGCTGTTCTTTGACAGGATGCAAAGGTCTACGTTCTCTGTGGAGGATAATGCGTGGGCAGGATCAGCAGCAGCACTTCTGTGACACCAGAGGTACCTGCTGCGACATGTTTACTCCCTGCCTCTCCAGGTCAGTTCCTGTCCCCACATTCTTCTGGAATATGTCAATGCTGTTGCCTTCTAGTTTACCTAATCCCCCCTTCAAGTGTCTCAGATCACCCCAGTGTACTTCCTGTAGCTCCATGATTGTTTCTTGTTTGGGTTTTGCTCACCTATTTAAACAGAATCTCATGCTTCTGGATATCCCATATGACACTTATAAAACTACTTTATTTCCTGTGCTGCAGGCTGGCAGTTTCAGATGGAAGCACTACAAGTCACTAGCTGCAGTTTTTGATTTGATACAATGGGCAGGTCTCAGCAAGGATGAAAGTATACAACTGAGATTTTTCACTTCAAGTTCTTGCCTATGCAGTTTATCTACAAGCCATAAAATATACAGAGATTAACCCTACGCTGCATCAGATGATGCATCTTTAGTGGAGAGGGATTCTGCTGCTATTGTGAAAAGAATACCACCTTTATTCATTCAAGAAAGAACACAAACTTTTGTTGGTGCAGGAAAGGAGAGCAAGATTACCAAGAGAAGAGAAGACACATTCCAGGATGCTGAACTGCTGGATGCAAAGCTGACATACCATTTTAGGTGACCAACAGATAATGGGTTTCTTTTGATGGTATAGCAAAACAGAGGCAGAGTGGAAGCATGATAGTTTGTATCAACCTATAATCCAGGTATTTTGAGATCTTTCAGAAAAACACATTTCTAGGACTGTCTTTTACCCAGCAGCTGTCTGTGCCAGTAGGCTGTGACCATATCTTTATTGGCACAAAAAGCTCCTTATGCTGGTACTACACTCTGAGCATCTGCACTGAACTCTAAAGAATGTTTTGGGGGAAAACCCCAGGAAAAGCATTTTCAATGAAACTACTGGCACAGGAACAAAAAACTAGAAAATGTTATTTATTAATTTAGCTAATTCTACTTAAAGACAACTTTAGGCTGAAGTTGTACAGAAGTTATCCTGTAGGTTATCAGGGACACCACCCTGCATTTGTTTTAGGAACAGATGGAAATTGCTTGTGCAAGGAGTTGCGTAAGATAACTCTTTGCAACACCAGGGATCTGAGTTCAGTGACTCGGGGGATCCTTCTGGATCTGATGTATCTCTGTGCAGGCTGTAAGATTGCTGGCAACAGCCAAACACACTGCGACACTTCATTATTTTAGCAGTGGCCTGCACTCTGTGAGTGGTTCCATATTTTCTTGCCTGAGCCAGCAGCCTCCTCCTCAGTATGAACCCATGCTTCTGTCAACCCTCCTTCCCAGCTCTATTCCTCTTTCTGCTATCTTCACCTACTGGGAAAATCCCATGGAAGAAATGGAGAAGGATCTTGTTTCTGTACTGGCTTCTCTTTCCCACTTCCTCATCTTTATTACCAGAACAGGAAATGTTAACTTTATTTTACATATATTAACACCCCTGAGGAAGCTATACGTATAGGTGAAGGACAGGATATGGAGTAAGCTGACAGATGACTTCTGGAATCAGCTCTGTGTCTGTGCTTGGGGAACATGATGTTGACAGATGCAGGAACTGGGAGAGGAACATCAAAAGGCTGCCTAGGTAAACAAGTGCACCAGCTCCTTCAAAAGCCTTTAATTGACACAAGCACCACGAGAAAGTGGCAAGGGCAGACACATATGCAGGTATCTGGGAGAAAACCAGCAGAAGAGCAGAGGCATGCAAATGATGGATTGCACATGGGGAGCACCTTCCTTTTAGTTGGAAAGAAAAGTGCTTGAATTGCACTGAAGAGCATGAATTGCAGCTGGCATACTGTAACTGTAGACATTTCTGAAGCCAAGTGTTGTTGAAGATGAGCACAGTCAGCCTTAGATGATCTTCTCTTATTCATGTCCACAAAATGAATTTTGGTCAGCCCAAGCTCTCTTCTGTTTACAAAGTAGAACAGTGGCAGTGTTGCCAGAAGAGATCAGTGGGAATACCTGGCTCACACTGGTCACTGGTCAGTCTGTATGGAGGAAGGGAATTCACTCTCTTGGGCAGTATCAGCACCCGCAGGAGTTGAGGAGAACCACTGCCCCCAGCGCTGCTGCTCAGAATGCTCAGCCTGGGAGACACTTGCTGACTTGAGTTTGAGAAAAGGGCAAGCAGTCATCGATTTCTGAGGCTACACCAGATTTAGCTGGCTTTTGTTGTGTGTGGCTGGTACTAGTTACCGGAGGATTTGTACTGTGTGTTGGAAGAAGAGCCAGCCCTAAAAGCTATTATAGACAACAGACACAGAAAAGATCCATTCCAGACTGCATCTCAGCTGCCGAACAACTGGATGTGAAGCTGTCATATCCTTTTAGATGATCGACTGATAATGAGCTTCTTTTGATCTGCCTGGAGCTCAGAGAATTACCTTCAGTGCCTGCCTCTGACTGGCAGGGGGAGGCTTGAATGCAGAGTTTAAGTTTCCAATTCACTAGGAGTTCAAGGGAAAACTGCTTCCATTATTAGAACATAATTTCTGCAAGAATTAGAACTTTGCTGTTAAGCACACCAATTTCTTTCTTAGTTCTTGAGCGATTTCTCAGTTCATAATGCTTTGTTGTCAAGTAGACAATGACTACCATGCACTGTCTGGAAGGGTAAAGCATATGCATAGGTCAAGGAGCTCCCCAAAACTCAGGCTAGGGAAAGACAAAGGCTCTGCTGCAGTTAGCAGCAGGGAATTGCTTTTGATTTGGATCTAACATGCTGTTTATACACTGACTGGGAGGAGGGGACAAGGACATGCACAACAAAGTTATTGGAAAAAAATACCTGGTCGCTGGAACCACCTCAGAGTTACTTGCCTCAGGAATCACACAAATAAAAGGGCAACTGCAGTTAGGAGAAATACATAGTTGGGTTTTTTTTTTCGCAGCAGTGAGATGCAAAGAGTTATGGGCAGCTCATGAGCTTGGAAGAATTTTTTGGAAGAGGGAACAAAGGCCTAAGTCCATTTGCTGGGTAGACAACAAAAATCTTTGCTGTCGATTTTGAGACAGAAAGAGAATAAAGCCATATAGACTTCTTTTTTAAAAGAAAACCAAAACAAACAAGCAAAAGTTCAAAAATTCTCTGTATTAGCTCTGGATTTGGAGAGCTTAACTGAGAGTTCTGGCATTTCAGGATGTATGTTCACATGTAAGGAAGGCAGAGGGGCTGTATTTGCCTCCCAGGTTCATAATGGTGAGTTCTTAAATGATTGCAGAGGAGCAAAACTGATTCACGCAGTCTGACTGGGCCACATATCGAGGGCAGAGTAAGACTGATGAAAAGTAGTTGTCCTTACTCTTGCACCTTTCTAACCCCTTCCCAAAGAAAGAACTCCTCCACTGAAACTGGTGGGCCCATGCTGAGATGGAAGTATTTAATGAGAAGGACGGACTGAAGTCAGAACTCGGTTCAAACGTGTTCAAGTTTCTAGCAGCATTTAGGTCTAAAACATGGATCCATTTCTGGGCTCCTGAGCCTTAGACACAGGAACTGGAATCCGGATCCTCACCGTGCCTTGCACACGTTAAGCCTCCCAGCACCGGTCCAGATAATAGCAGAGAGTCACCATCTGGCTGGGTTTTACGGTTTGATGAAGTGCTCAGTTTTAAGGCAAGCACGTGTCTGGCACCTGGGGACTGTGGAGCCCTGATCCCAGTTCTGGCACAGTCTTTCTGTGGCCCTGGGCAAGTCACGTCCTTTTCAGAGGAAGGAATTCATCAAGTGCCCCATGGCCCCGCTGAAATGGCAAAGGGCTGTAAAACAATCCTCAGCTCCAAGGGAGAGAGGCTGGCTGGAGGGGCTCTCAGCAGCGCTAAGCCAGCTCCCTGCCACAGCTCCAGAGGTGCTTGTGCTCAGACACGGCTGAGGAGGGCTCCTGTGGGTCACTCTGGGAGGGCTGCAAGCCAGTGACCTTATTTCAAGGCTTATGCTCCCCCTCACTTTCAAGGCTTATGCTCATCCTCATCCTAAAGAGCTCTGGGGCAAAGTACAGACACATTTTTAGCCACTCTAGTTTGATTTTGCAGCTGTGTGACACCAGTTACCGTCAGGCTTTACAGGTGGTCTGAGCAGGGCTGGCAAATCCATTGTTAGGTACACAGCATTTGCCATTTGTTACCACTAAACCAGTGAAATATTCTTCAGTCTTTATAGGTTTTTAATTATGATGTACTTGCATTTTGCTATAAACCACATATATTCTTCTATTTACCACTAAAAACCATGAGAAAAGACACAGTAATTTCTGATCATAATGAGTCTATGTTTTTTATTGGTTTTCCTCTCTGTTTATGCAAGAAATAAGGAGTCCAACAAATTAAAAAGCTCTCTTTGCTGCACATTGAAGCTTCTTTGTAAGGAAAACTCTTAATGAGATATGGACATTACAAACAAAATCAATTGCGCTTAGTGGGAGCCCTTCCTTTACTTTCATCTTAAAATTATTACATCTCAGTATGCCTTCATTTCATAATATATCCCCTTTGAATGCCAAAATTGGACAGTCTGGTTTCATTTTCCTATATAGCTTGTTTTTCTTATATCTACGTTTGGATACATTTACCTTAAAAAAAAAAAAAAAGAAAAAAAGTTAAATATCAGCTCCAGAACTGGCCAGAAGCCCTGAGCTTTGCTCTCTACCCCATAGCATCCTGCAGCTCAGCCCTGGCTTCATTCTGCTTCTCAGAACCGAACAGTAGGACTGGACATGTACAGTATTCATCAGGACACGTAGCATTTAACCCTTTATCTGCAAAGCACGTGGCAACTTATACTAGATGGAGTTAGGTATCTTTTCCAACAGCAGCACACACCTCTAGCTCGTAACAGAAAATGCATCTGGCATTTCAGCTGGGACTGATGCTCAACACCTACCTGTCAAACAGCAATTCTAGAAAGCTTTTCCTGGGCACTATACACGAGGAATAAAGAAGTTGCAATGGAATGAAAACCTTATGACAGCTTTCTAGCCACAGCTCCTAGCACTAAAGCCTTCAGATTTTGTAAGGTGTTGTTCAGAATATGGTATCTAATTCAGCAGTTAGACAGTGATGGAAGGGTTGATCTGGCAAGACCAACTCCAGCAGTACAGCCATGAGCTGACATAAGACCTTCTTTCTGAAGGCATTCACAGTATAAAAAGGGGGGGAGGGGAAGTTGTCTGGGAGGATAATTCACATGGCTGCAAAGATGAGGCTCACCAGAGAAAAGTAATGTGACAGCTCTGGAGTTCTGTAATTTTCTTCATCAGTCCATGCATTATAATTTTTTCCTGACTGCAGTACGATTCCTTCCACGAATCGCCACTTTGACCAGCCATATTCCAGGAATCCATAGCCATTTGTTCTGTTTCTGCTGCTGGTTTTGTAATGCTTATTCCATTGCCAAGAGATTACTTGCAGGTGTCAATTATGATGGAACATAGGCAGCCTCTTAGATGAGAGACGTAAGCAGTATCAGAGTTTCAACCCAGATCTGCACTCAAGTAAGCCTCCGGCATAGGCAGAGGCTTAGGTCAGGCAGCAGTGATGTGTAAATGCAGCTGCTGTAGGTATCACCATAGTGATACGTGGGTGACTCCCACTGCCACACATGCCTAGTTTCTATGCTTTACTGGATCCATCATTCTTAAGGCTGCTCCTTTTCTTCCTAAACCAGCTCTTACAGGATATCCCTCACCCTCAAAAACCCCTTCATCCCCATGCTTTCATCAGCTTGAGGAGAACGAGCTGCAAGGTTCCTCCTCAGGGCTGCACACAGACCTTTTCTCTCAATGAGGTTACTCATAAGCACATTCTTTGTTCCTCCTCCATCTCTGCTGTAACTGCTTCCATTTCCACGTGTGCAATTACACACTGCTTAGTCCTTCCTGTCCTGCAACTCTGACCACCCAACCTAGGAGACCACCTGGGAGAGGAGTAGGGAGCAAGGCTCCTTATCCTCAGCGGGTTTCCGTGATGCCCCCCAGCAGCCGTAGCCTTAGAGGCTCACTCCCTCTGCTGGTGCTCCTGAGCCGCAGCTGGGCCATCTCGGGCACCAAAGCACAGGCTGTTCATTCGATTGAGGCTTTAGGTTAACACTCTTCCTCTAGTGTGGAGGACGTCACTCTCTCGCTCTCTTAAAACTCTTTGTAAATAACCCTGAGCTGTTTGGACCCTGGGAGAGGTGCTTCAAGAGCTTTTCCAATCCAGCTGTGCTGTGTTGACATCTGTATTGTCACCAGTCCAATTGCAAAAGAAAGGGTGGGGGGGGAGGAGGGGAAGAGAAGGAAAGTAGAATCAATTTCTTCAAGCTTGGTTTTTGAGCCCAAACACAAAAGTACTAGTTTAAGCATGTCGTGGAAGGCTAAAACAAAACCTACTCAGGCTGATACTCATCTGTGCTCAGAGCTAAGAGAACAGCAGCAACATGATTGCATGAGCAGCGTCAAGATCAGCAGGATTGTTAGGATCAGCACAGGAAATTTACCCATATGAGGAGCCAAAGAGCATCTCAGGCCTTCTACATCATAGGCAGTGTTCTGTATCTATGGTGACCCAGAGTGCTGCTTTTCACTGAAGGACAGATGAAGTCTGCACCTGTTGATATCCTTTGCTTAAAAAGTTAACTGCATGCTTTGCTGAATGAGGGCTTGTCAGCTTAGGGTACTAAATGATTCTTAGTTCATCCACTGCTTTAGTTCTAGGTCTTGGACTTTGTGAAAAAAATCCAGCTGTTCCCTTTCTAAATCCTTTCAGGTTATTCAAACCTGCTTCACTGTCAGTGAAGGATTTGTTGTTCTTCATAGGTTTTGGCTTTATTTTGTTCTTAAAATGTTTTAGCTAAGTTCGTATTTTTAAAAAGTTCTAGAGTCCTATGACAAGTCACTAGGTAATGATTTGGTTTGCAGCCTGTCTTTTCAGGACTTTGAGACGGTGTAGTATCAGATCTGCAGGAATGGAATGGATATCTGTGTGCTGTGTCATGCACTTGCTACATATGCAGTCATCTCCTCCCCTGAGCTTCATGGAAACTGCGTTCACTTCATTGAGAGCATACTACCTGTACAAGCACACCACTGCTGGCACACAAATGCACCTGCATGTTGAAATCACACTCAAAATGTCTGATCCCAAGCTCCTGAGAAAGTAGGTTCATTTCTCTATCATTTGCACTACTTTAGAAAATTTTAATGCTTTAACAAACTCCTTTAGGAACAGAAAAATGGTTTAGACATTATAAGGCCTTACCGTCTTTACACAAGTATCAACATATTCAGCCAGTATTATTTAAAACATTTATTACAATGGTTTGGAAAACATTTTTAACCTCTATGAATAAGATGTGTATTTAGCTCTGCTTAAGACCTAGTCCAGCAAAGACCTTTTCAAACGCAAGCATGGGATTTTTTGAAGTGATCCAAGTGCTTTGCTGGACCATGGCCTTATTCCGTAATTCCCACATGACTTGTTCATGACTAAGCAAGGCTTCAGAACTCCTAGTGTATTTCACTGTCAGACTCTTCCATGTCAGTTAAAAACCAAGGAGGATATATAGGAAAGATTTCCTACTGTGTTGCTCCTCCCTTCACTCAGGTTTTAAAAGTTTATTCCTGTTCACCAAAAAAACCTCCCAGCTAGATATGGTGGATTTCAATTCCTTAAAGTACTTTTTTGGATCTTTTTCATCTTGTTCATTCATTGTACTTAGCTAGTTTTAGCCTAGGTATGATGTTCATGGACTGCAATTCTTGGAATAAGAGTTTACAGGCATAAGGGATGCGCAGAGAAGAAACATGACATGATGATTTACAGTAGTGGCACCTAGGGAAACAAACAAAAAGAAAGTTAGAGTTGGTCCATAACTTCTGCTGAAAAGCCCAATTGCCACTAGCCACTGTTGTTTTGTCCATCTGCATTTAAACACCAACCACAGTCCTAGAAGCACCAAATGCTTGACACACGTTTTAGTGCTTAAGTCATAGCTTTAAGTACTTAAATAATCTGATTGAAATCAATAGGAGCTTAACATTAAACCCACACTCTTCTAGGAGGGCAATGACATTGCTCAGGAGCTAAAAGGACTGACTTCTGCTTCTTCAGCACTCACATGAATGTCAACAAATTCAGCTCTGCATAGTGACAGGAAGGAGGTGAACAAAGCCAAGTGTTTCTGAAAAAATGGTTAACAGTGCAATTTCTGTGTTATATATATGTCAGAAAAAGAGTCAGGAAGAAAGAAGGTTTTTAATACACCATTTCACCCTATAATGTCTCAAATCATGACACTTTCCAGAAAAGAGGCACTTCTCATCTTACATCTTTAAACTTTAGTCAGCATAGAAATTCAGTAAAACTCTTTTAACACATATTCTTTGTGCCCATTGCTTTAATGATCTTAAAATTCAGAGGAGAATGGATTTTTTTGTCATATAGCTGTAACTCTGACTATATAAGGAATAAATAGGCTAGTCAGACATCGTTACAGTACAGGGACTCAAATTCAGTGGTGGTAAAAAGTCTTTCTTATAAAAATCCATTTCCAACCTCCTCATTTCTTCATTCTCCTCTATATTAAATTTTCTGGTTTTGTAGAGTTGAGAAAGCCACTCCTTTGGGAACACAGAGTGACTCAGCACTTCCTAATGGTCTAACAAAGCTCTTTTCTTTTGTTCCTGCATTTCAAATTTATATTTCTGTCATAAAGTCTTAACAGTCTGAAGATTCAATTAAGAAAGAATTAGCAAAATTCCTGCAGGCTTCTGTGGTACAGAACGAGGCTGTCATTCAATGCAGGTTTATAACTCCTGCCCTAGCCTATATTTATAGGGAGAGGTACATTTTATGGTGGGAGGAAGTGACCTAAATGGGAGCCGTTCTCCACGGCAAGCAAGCTATTGCTCTCAATAGGAGAGACAGAATTCCATGCAGGTCCTGGAAGCCTGATGAGACACAACTTCTCTGCTATGAGCACATGGCTGGCCTCTGATTACAGCTCCTAGGGACTGAGGAGTAGAGACTACTCCCTGCACCCAGACTCAAAGCTACACCATTCTGGGCCTGCTTTGTACTCAATGGGGACCACCCAGAAAGGTGCAGTAAGCACAAAACTCTGTCAAACAGAGATCACAGAAACAAGCATTTGAAAGACCATTTGGTATTAGAATTGATACTAAGCTGCTCAGAAAAAGACAACTGTACCATTCAAGGCTGAATCTGGACCAGAAACAAAATTTTCCTTCATGTATATTTTAAAATGCACATACTAGAGAGATCAAAATAACACAATTTATCATCAAAAAAGGAACAAATTTTGCTCATTGCTTTCAGTGGAGCTCTGCTCTAAGCACCTGTGCAACAGCTAAGTTGGAAAATCTGCATAAACTCAGGAAATCATAGTAAGTTTCAACCACATTTTTTAGAGGGACAAATTCTGTCACAAGAGTCCCTCTGCCCTATAAATATACCAACACTGACCTGCTGTTACTGTCTTGCAGAAAAACGTACCCAGGGCCTGCCTAGTCCTTGTCTGAGAGAAAGGGCTCATCTCCCATAAGACAAGTGCCCTTAATGCCAGCCACAAACAATGTTTCTCAAAGGTTTCTTGCAGTAATGTCTTATTAATGCCTGAGTCACTGAAAAGGCCCATTTGGAAGTTTCCCTTAATGACTTCATCTCTACTGTGATGCTCATTATAGGGCCACTTACTTCAGATACTGGTAGACACAGTATAAAATTTAGCAGAAGCTCTCTTATTGATTACTCTCACACGTCAGACAGCTTTTCACAGAACCAGATTGCAAGAATGTCTGGCTCTGTCTGAGACAGTAGTTTCTTTCACATTGCTTAAGGAGTTACTAAACTTCGCTACAAACTTCAAAAAATGAAATGTATTAGCAACACCTTAAAAATAAAATGTAGTATTACTTCTAAAGTTCAAGTTCCTAATTTTCTTCAAGGTACTTTTACTTCCTGTGGACTGAGAATCTTCAAGGACTGCTCTGAAAGTCAAGGTCTTACTGAAAAAATAACTGAGCAACATCTTCATGTGAGGTTTTTTAAAGGCAATGCTTTATCCAGTTAGTAAGTGTTTGGTTCTTTGAATTATGGCATGTCCTTCCTTTCACACTACTTCTACAATTGTTATTTGCATTGCAGTAGTTTTAAGAGACCTGGGTCAGAAAAAAGCCTCCATTCTCACATACACTGAATACACCCTCAAGAAAAACAGGTCTTTCAAAAAGAGTTATGGCACAAGAGCCAGCAGGACCATACCCAGCTGAAAATCACCACTCACAACAGGATGTCCAGAGAAGGGCTCGTGTCTCCTCTACGTTACATGTGTTTACCCACCTCTGTCAGAACATCTGCTCCCCCAAGAGCAGAGCTGCTTCTGCTGTGAGCAGACAAAAGTGGTGCTTGGTTTCTGGCCAGAAGCCACATGCTTCAGAAGAAAGCTCTGACCAAGGGCAGAAACAGTAGCTGTCACCTTTACACATCTACAATCTGAGAATACACCTTACTTTCCTGCTTCATTACAGCATGGAAAAATCACTCGTGAGGCACTGATGTGAATAAAGTCCAATTTCCTGCCTCTCCCAATAGATTGATGCTGATATCCAACATACGGCAAGTTTCCAACTGTGGTCTTTTAGAAATGAATCTTTCTCCTCCTCCTTTTAACTCTCCATCTTTCCCCACATAAATATTAAAGTAATTTATAATGTGAACTCGCACCATGTTTTTTCTTCCCTTAGTCATGGGATTTCAGGTCACCTGTTTTTGCAAAGCTTGCAAGAACATTTTATCTCAAATTCCTGCTGGTGGTCTGACAAGTCTGTTTTCTGCTCGCCTAAAATAAGACCAGGTCAAAGCAAAACATCTCCCTCATCTCTAAGACTATAAACAGAAGTTTGTTTAACTCCTAATAATAGTCCTGTATTTTCAGCATGCTACAAGGACAACTTCAAATCTAACATCTCAAAATTGCTGGAGAGAAAAACTCTTAAAGCAAAACCCAGTGTGTTATACATGGTGAGCTCCACACAACTTTGACATGCAGTTTTATGCTTCCCCTACATGAAAAACCAGTTTGTTTTCAGGAGACCAACTCAGTACTGTGTTAGGTCTCTGAGTAAGACAGCAAGACCATTAGCCAGTCTAGAGAAGTTTTCTAGGGACAAGGCATTCGGGAAGAAGCCAGCTGAATTTCCAAACAGACAGCTGCTTGTCCCTCAAGCTCCAACAGGGGATCAGTGCATTTGCCTGATGCTTTGAGAGGAAACTCCTTGTTTTACACAGCTACAAAGCAAAAGGCATTTGGGAGAGGCACAGCCAAAGAAAATCAAATGCATGGGGTTATGAACTCCATAGGTAGGGAACAAGAAAGCAGGGGTTACTGTTTTCTTTTCTTCTTCTGCCCACTCTCACTCTTCAGCCTTGTGAGGTTCAACATGGGATTGTAGCAGGAACATGTGTGACAAACCCAGACAGTATCTTGATTTCTGCTGGCAGAAGTGTCAAGTACACTGATACTGCTGTTCTCCTCTTTCCAAAATACAGATGATATATGGGATTGGGTGCTTGATAATCCCTTGCAAGGGTGGGATGGAAGATCTGCAGTGGGGTGGAAGGCCAGGAGACACACTGAAGGGAACAGCCTGGCTGTGGAAGAAAACACCTGTGCCCCCACAACAAGAGAGATCCCTGGCTCAGTGACTACACTCAATTCAGTCCTAATTTCAATCAGACCACTATAAAGAACCATCCCCTGCCACCATTCTTCCAAATACCAATTCTAAACTTTTTGATTAAAGTGCTGTGAGCACTGTTAGTTGGTGCCTGTGAGCTCTTGAAAACTGAGAAGCACTGCAACCAAGGGCAAGGTTCTGTTACACAGGGGCACTTAACTTACCATCCAGAGTACCCCAGCAAGCCACACTGCCCACAAACATCCACTTCGAAGGCATCACTTGAAATCATCAGTCTCTCCAATAAAAGCATGCTGGCGCCATAACCTATCAAACAATCCCGTTCCATCTCTCCAAGACGTAAACCACCATCGCGGGATCGACCTTCAGTGGGTTGCCTTTGAAAGAAAAATTTGGAAAATGTAGTAAGTGTTCCAGAAGATACATGCCATGACTCTAGCCTCGTTCAAACTGCATGAACAACACAGGGTTGATGGGACTTTACAAACCAGAGCTGCTGATCCCACAAATGTGCTGCTCCTGTACCTGCAATGTGATGCAGCTCTGTAAGTGGCAACTGCAGCATCAGGCCACAGCTCTCTACTCACAGAATGCAGCTGACTAAGTGAAAGCAAAAAGATTTTGAAGAGTATCCAAGACAGTCTGGACACAGATTTGGCACTCTTTGTGATGAGACATTATCATTTATAGCTAAGAAAATGAAACAATATTCAGCAGCTGATTAATCAATCATCAACCTAATGTTTCAGCTGAACTTAAGACTAATTTCTAAAATAAAGATGGTTTTGATCTGTGAGAGAATACCAAAATAAATACAAATAGTACACATATTGCTAAGTCATGCCTGAAATGCTCTTTTTAAAAAAAGTAACATTTACCTAGTTTATTCTTTCATGTATGATGGTTAGTAGACTCGTTTTTGTGTTCTACAGATTCCTCTACACAAGTCAAACTCATATTGATTGTCTGGCAGACTCCCTGTCCTTATGGTGCTAGAGGAAAATTTTAATACAGCAATCAAGTATACAGTAAAGATTTTGAGGTAAAAAAATCCGGTACTGTAAATGATCAAACATTAAGAATGCTTAAGCTAATTTTTTTTTTGCTGGACACAAAACTTTTAACGTCTTGTCTGTCATTCTACAGTTTCATAGTATCAGTTCTACTTTCATTTAAAACCACGACAATGCACCAGCGAATGAAAAGCAAACTTAGGCTGCAAATATCAGATCAAACTATGAAGCAAAAACAATCCTGAATTCCTACAGCACTAATATACTGTATGCATTTAAATGAATATTTCCATCTTAGTTTATTCCCTGAAACATGACAGCAAAGAGAAGGAATTTAAAAGAAGTTACTGGGTTTAAATGCTCCCTGAAACCTCACGTTTTGGTGCTGTTTCTGACACTTGTAGCAGTGTAATCCACCTAAAATATTCAATGACAGACCTGGTCCATTACTTTTGAAGTATATTTTGTTTCTATTATTTCCAACAACCAAATTTGTTAAGCTTACAAAAGATAATAAAGGTATGATTTTGCCAACTTGCTGCAAATCACAGGAAAGAATTTGTAAATTCCTTCAACATCTAATAATTTGTAACATGTAAAAACTAAGCCTAATTATCAGACCAAAATGTCCTCTAAAAATGCAAGTTGTATTTGTTTTTAGGGGGAAGCAGTTTCTCTTACTCTGACCACACTGAAACCTTAAAACTAATCTGCTTGTAATTCAAATTGTCCTTTTCATTCATATAACCTTCTGGTTTTCCCAGTGTTGGGAGAATGGATAGAAGTTGTTTACATCCTGATTAAACTCCCCAGGGCCTCCTTCCCAGATGATGGCACCATCACTGTTCAGATGCTATTTTAAAGGACTAACCCTGTGGTGAATGCAGTTTCTGAAGTGCCAAGAGGCAGATTTTAAAAGCAATTTGGACCTCCAAGGAATCAGGCATTTGTTACCGTGCTAGAAGTGCCTGAGTTGTTTTTATTAACTGACTTCTATAATATTATTTAATACACAAGTCTGTTTTCAGAAGTTTCACCTGCTGCTTTTCTAGAGGACAAAATGACCAAATAGTTTTACAAATGTGAGTCCAAATAAAGTCTCACCCCAGTTATGGTAGGATAAAACCTCTGCAAAAATCGTGGAGCCTCAACTCCATGTATAGATATGCCATGGGTCTTCCAACAGATACAAGGTGAAGATTTTTAAGGTATGTGAAATTCTATTTTAAAAAATACAAAATGCTCCCCAAACAAAAAAAATTCAACTTGAACTTTTAGCTGTTAAGTTTCACTCCCACAATCAGTATGACTGCATTGAAAAAAATGAAAACAAAATTCTGCCTACCTAAAAAGCAGTTTTCTAAAGTACCAAAAACTTCAGTATTGAGATTGAGCCTTGGAAATGAGTCTATCTTCTGCTTCCTAAGATTATCAGATTCTTCTTCCAGCTCACATGAGTATTAAAATTCCTCATACAAAAAGTTGTTTAAAATGTTAAAACAGTACTTATAAGGCATTTGTGCTTCCTCTTTCCCACTATACACATGTACACTGCAGCTGTTGCCCTGGGCAACTAACTTCTTTCTTTATTCTAAATATAACATCAGAAAACAAAGCAGAATCTTGAAAAATGATTGCAAATATCGTTAAAAAGAGATATTTTTAATATTAAGGAAAAATGTAAGTTCTTAAAATCCCCAAATGCTAAATAAAAATGCAGTGATGCTTTAAATAAAAAAGTAATCTTCATTCTATTTAACTGTTGCCTTTAGAAAGAAAAATCATAAAACCATTAACTTCAGTGTTTTTAAGAACATTAAGAATTTATTGGTACTAATTCTGCATTTTCTGCAAGAACAGTGGGTTCAGCTGAATGGTCTTATCCCTTGTTTTACTGGCCAGTGAGGGAAATAAGTTTACCCTCATGGTCTCAGCAGATCTGCCTTGTGCCTGCTAGAAAAACCAGTGACTGGTCTGAATGGAGTTTTTTCCTGAAGCATTGATCTCCAAGAAGTGGAACATCACCTAAAAAACAGTGCCTGAAGGAGGAGGGCAGCCTGTGCTCTCAGAGCCCCAGGGCACAGAGTGGTGTTTGTCCCGCTGCTCCCCTGCAGCACAACAGGACCTGGCACAGCTGACATGTCCCAGGACACACAGGTGGCAGCTCTGACAATGTCCATCAAAACAACTACACACAGAGAAAGCTTACATTGCTCTCTTGTAAGAAAAATTAAAGGCAGCTTATCTATTAAAAAGATTGGGCAGGACTGGGTATCTGGGCAACACCACGTATAGAACTGTGTAACAGATTAATTGTCAACTACCCACGGCACTGAAATTAAGGATTGCATTTCATTTCGAGTACCAGACCAGAGGACAACATCCTGGTGGGTTTGCAATTCTGCAAAGTCTTGTTCTAGCCAGAACAATAGCTAGAATCAGTGATGACCAAGAAGCTCAAGTATTCTGCCTTATTCCAGATGGAAATAGAGCTTTGCTCTGTCACTTAGGGTACATTTGATATATAATAAAATGCATTTCAAGACAATGACAGATGAATTCCTCGTTGGAAGCTGTTACAGGATTACTTTTAAAATCAAAAAAGAATGTTAGATGCAATCTACTCTCCAGGAAGTGCAATGGATGATAAAACAATAGTGAATATGAAAGCTGGCAATGCTGACTCTCTCAGCAGAGGCAATGGCAGTAACAAATGTTTAATTATTTGAGGAGAAAAAAGAAAATTCCTGAAAGACTAGTCAAGAGGCAGCACAAATTGAACATCCACTAGCTTTCCTGAAAGTCAAATAAGGAACCCTAATTACATAGTATGATGCTACTGACTGAACAAAGAATTTGCAGAAACGTAAGGGATGGGGGAAACCACACAACCTTCATCTTTACACATAAACTTTACACTGACTTGGTATTTAGGTTTCATTTAAATTCAGTATCGCTAAACAGCTGAGAAGTTGGGGAGGCAATAGAAAGACAGATCAAGGGATTTGGATAAGCCCGAGGTTCCAGTAAATCCTGTGTACTGTTAGCTAAGACAGAGTTTTCTTTCATGTGAAGGACCAATATATTGCTTAACACACTGAAGAACAGAAAATGGGGCAGGCAGCCTATTATTTGGGAATATAATTTATGTTCATATAGGCAAGCAGCTGTGGTTGTGCTACATCTCCTTTTCTCATTGTGGTTGATGAAAACGTTCAGACAAGAGTTATAAAATATTTTCATGACTACTTTCCCAGTTCAACCACTGGTATTTATTTCCATGGAAAGCACAGGTTTGTCCTCTAGACAGTGTGAGGTTGGAAAGCAAAATGGCATAGGAAAAAAGCAATGAAAAGACCAAGAGGAAGACACCTCTGTATCAAGCACAGCAGAGACCTGCCTCTCCTTTCTCTAACAGCACAACCACAGGTAGATGCTGCACTTACTAAGAGCTGTTGTGCAGCCAGGCAAAGCAAGAGTGGTGGATCCTCACACAGTCAGAGTGATAAAAACAAATGAAGAACTAAAGAATAGAAATCATGCTTGTTATAGGGGAGTGTAAGGGTGGGATAGACATGACAGTGCTTACATCTTAAAAACAGTACAAAGATTTCTATGGCCAGAATCAGTACAAGTTTTAACTAATCAAAAAGAAGAGTACCACCATGCAGGAGGTAAGGTATAAGGGTCTACATATTAGCCCAGAAAGACTGGCAAAGGACTTTTGGAATGATCTTCGCTAGAATATTCAAGGTTAGCTCAAATTTAATTTTCTGGCAAGTTTCAGTAAATAGTCCTATTGTGATGGAGAGAGATGAATGAAATGACTCCTTAGAAACCCTCCCAAAGTAAAACCTGTGCTACTAAACTCTTTTTTGTGAGCAAGGAATATCAGAAACTTTGAACATCAGTACAAGCAGACATAGACCATGGTTTTAAGCAGAAAAAATAACTACCACCAAGAGCAGGAGGCTTCAATTTCCCCAAAGGGTTTCTCAAAGTGTGTTGAAATATTAGACCATACTTTAAAATATCTGCCTTCTACTCATAACTGATTTTGTTAAAGAAGAAACAAACCTCTTAAAATACCTCTTAAAATTGATATAAGCAATTTGACAAGAAGGGCCCACAGTGTGTACTGTGAATCAGAGATTGTGTTTTTACCAGCTGCTAGCAGAAGCTTGAGAAGCTAACAAGTTCTGAACCACACAGAGCACATCTGAACCTTCAGAACAACCTCCTGCCTACTGTCAGATTTTTTAGTCTCCAACAATGTAATAACAGTTCATAGCATTTAGTGCAAAGTATCACATGGTAAAAAAACCTCTTAGTTTTATAGCAATCAGTCAGCTGGGCACACTTCTGCATGTACACAAGAATTTTGTGCTTAGTCTGTAAATAATACCTGGTGAGCACTGCTCTGGGTCCTCGAGCTCTTGCATGCATTTTATCCAACACCATGTGCTTCAGTTTCTGGTAATACACGGGACCAAAATAGATATATGCTTCCAAAGGCTCCCTGAAAGAATGAAAAGCAAAGCAAAACTGACATCCACAGTTAGCACACATCTACCTTAAGAGAAGCAAGGGTGTTACGTACAGGAGAAATGTGAAACAACAATTTGGAAATAATGAGTCCTAGAAAAATGTGTTTGGGCTTTCAGTCTAAAAGCCCTTCCAGGGAAATCTTCTGAACACAGGAGCACTACACTGCCAGTATCACATGATGCTGTCTCCACTGCAGCAAGGAACAAGCTCCTGAACTCTGTTCTTATGCTGCACAGACAAGCTGCTACAGCTGCAGCTACCTGCTTTAGCTCTACCATGGTAGGTCCCTCCTCTGTATCTGTACAGGAGCGTTTCAACAGTGTCATCAGTAGCCAGGAAGGGGTGTAAACGTGTCAGACCCTGAAGAGTGACTTAGGGTATTTCTGTTTACATTCCTTCCTAAAGGTAAGCATATATGTAAGCAAATACATCCAGCATAAATGCTCCAAACATCCTTTTCGTAGGAGCACTTCAAGAAATTTGCATTTGCAAGAACTGCTTAGCCCTGGTGCACCATGAGCCTGACAGTTCATCCACTAATTCTCCCTGCAGAGCACCCTGAGGCACAAGCCAAGGCCCAGATGGGTGAAAGCCCTCCCTGAGTGGCTGTGCATCAGCACAGCTGCCCCACAGCCCTGCCCACGAGCTGCATCCAGGGGACAAAGATTGCTGCCCGGGCTGGCACTGGGGGCTCAGGTGAGCTGGGTAAAGGGCTCTTGATTTCTGTATTTAGGCACTTTCATCAGCTTGAGAACATCTGTGAGCAATACAGAGGGTGTTACTCCATTCTATGAGCTGGAGTGTGGCTAAAGATTTCTGTGTTTGAAACACCCCCAACTGTAAGAAGAGTGTAATCGCCTAAAGATCAGAAAGCAGCCAGTGAAAAGCACTCAGTCATTCTCCAGCTACCACCTTCACCCAGCTACCACCTTCAGCACTAAGAATGACCAGATTTAACACTGACAGACTCAGCATGGCCACTAATTTGTTTGGGGAAAAAAAAAAAAAAGGAAAAGGTATGTGCAATGTAAAAACAAGCAGGAGACAACACTATCATACCTCCCTTTCAGAGTCACTCCTGACATTATGCAGTGTTATTTCAAAAGTTGAATATTGAAGAAAATAATAAAACTTCATTAGACATTAGAAATCTGCAAAATTTCACATTCTTATGAAATCTGCCTTCAAATTTCATAACAAACAGATTAAGCCTGTGTAATTTGCTTGGAAAAAAATCAGTATCCTTAAACAAAGTCTCTAAATAAGGCATTTCAACAAAGCTGAAGTTTGGGGATGGGGGATTAGAGCTAGATGATTTTATTCTCCCTAAGAAATATGATTAGTCAGATTTTTTAAAAGCTACCATGATATGCCAACAGGAAGCATTTCAAGCACCAGGATACTTGATAAACGATTTATGGAATATGGAGTGAATAAAGAAAATAAAATTGTATCTGTGAAACAAAAAGAGAAGCAACATATGGAATAAGTTGGTAGAAAAGGCAATTAAAATAAAAAGTATATAAAAAAAACTTGCAAAAGAGACCTAAACTTGCTTCTTGAGAAGAAGGGGACTGAAAGGATAATAAAAAGAGCAGGAAGGTAGGATTAAGATACATTTTGGAAGGGCAGGCATGTAGAAGCCATATGGCCTTTTCCTGTTCCTAAACTATCTTACGTTCTTTGAACTCTGTGTCTCAGAAGCCATTCTGATCAACACAGCAGGAAGTTTGCAGATTAGAGTATTATGCCAGACTGAAACATTGTGTAATCGAAAGAAAAAAAAAGAAAAAAGGAGAAAAGAGTACACACAGAATATTCCCAAGGAACAGACGCTTGCCTCCAAACCCATATATACAGTACTATTAAAGTCAACATGAAAATGCTTATCTGATTCCAAGCATATGTAAGACTTTCTGCTGACATAAATCTGATTTTTTTTCTAACTCTCAGCAAGAAAGCCTTAATTTTAGCTTTTTTTGACAGGCAGTAAAACTTGGGAAATTTTCATACGTACCACAAGGGCCATTCCCATTACAGCCACACATACATTAGCAATTTTTAAAGTGTGGAACCACAAAATGCTTCTAAGTAAAAAAAAATGTTCTACTCTTCAGCCTCTTTTCTCAATCTCACAGAGCAGTTTGCAAACAAGAGAAAGTTTCCAAGCTCTGAGACATGAGAAGATTTTTCAGATGTGTCTCAACAGGATTTCCTCACCCTCCTGAAACACCTAAATCTAAAGAGCAGATTCTTACCCAGTGATCCCAGATGTTACATAGTCCTTCCCTAGGTAGTTATAACCATGGCGAATAAGATCTTCACACACATCCTTAACTTTACTGCCGCCAAAAGCCGTTCCATAGTGAAATTTGCCATCCAGCACCCCAGCCTTTCCAGCCAGGAGTTCAATCAACTTTCCTACCTGTGAAAGAAAAGCAGAGTTAACAGCCTGGTCATCGGGACAGGCACATTGCTGGACTGCTCACAGCACAGGTTTGTCAGGCAAACTGTCCTAGATGGCAGCCTGGGCTACCGCATGCAACAGGAGGAGCAGAAGAAGCCCAAGAACCAGGAGTACTCCTGTGTGATGGAGAAAACTGGACTCATCACAGCGTCTGGGAACACCTTTAAGTCCCAAGTCAGGCAGTTCCACTTCTGGCTATTTGAAAAATGGGCAGGATCCATGTAGCCTTCTGCTGTAGGAACCAATCATGGAGACTGACTGGCTGCAGTGCAGCAGGGGGAACAGAAGGGAAGATGCTAACAAAGGAAGAAAGACAGAGGCTGCATGAAGGAAGCACTGAGGTCCCACATACAGGCCAGGCAGCGAGGTATTTGGCAGGCAGTGATGCTGCAGCACAGGTGCAAGTCTTGCCTCCGTTTCAGGGAGCTGTGTATGACTTAAGAAGCTTTTTTGGTCTGGATCTGTACCTGAGGCTCCTCCCCGATCTGCACCTCACAAGTTTGCCCCAGCCAGATTAGTGGGCACAGGCAATACAGAAGGAAGAGCAGGAAATTTTCAAACACCAAGGGTGCAAGTGAAGTATTCAGCTGCATCGCTCTCAGCTTGACACAGAAGAACATGGGAACCATGCACAAAGAGCCTGCAACTCTACTCCTTTTACAGTAGGATGTTTCAAAACAGGGAAAGAGAGGGCTAACTACTCAGAGCACAGCAAGTGCATGGCACAGTGACTGGAGAATAGTCTCAGTGCTTCGAGCTTTTTTGTCTGTAGTGGCTGATCCCCTTCTCTTTTGCTCTCGGGGGACAGCGTGTCGTGAATGGAGCAGCACCACTCACCGTCATACGCGATGGGAAGCCATGAGGGTTCATTATGATATCTGGGCAGATCCCTGTATCACAAAATGGCATGTCCTCCTGAGGAACAATCAGTCCACACACCCCTGAAGGAGAGAAAACATTTCAATTCACAAAACAGCAAACCACCAGCAGGGCTGACGCTCATCACCAGATTTTCTTTAGTGTTTTCCTCCTCCTCTCTTTCTCATGGATCACTTTTTACCCAGATTCATTACCATGACCAGTACTCCCAAGCTGCAGACTAGAAGAGAGCCCTTGTGACAGGACTGGCAGAATTAACATACCCTTACATAATGCTCCCAGTGATTTGTGAGTTAGCAAATTAGGGAAGAAAGCTTTGGATCCTATTTTCAGAAGCAACTAGAAACTTCTGTTCCATCAGACTGGAATATCTCAAGAGAGATTCAGTTTTTAAAGCTGATGCTCAAATTTCCTGAAAGAAAAAATTCAGAAGTTTTGCCTCTTAGGCTATGTCTTTGGACATACACATTTATTACTGATCTGAAATTTATTTATCATATGTATCTTTGCTAAATATTGTCAATAAAAAACATATCAAGTGGAACTTTGACAGGGACTGAGAAAAGTAGGGGAAAATAAATAAAAAACAACAAAGATTTTTTTCAGGTAACATCTGTTTGCTGAGCAAAGACTGCTATCAATGAATGACAAAGTGCAATCCGCTCCAAAGACTGTTTTTATTTTGTGTGTCCATAAACACAAAGGGTCCCTTTAAAAGTTTTGGAAGCTTTTTTCAGTTTCTATCAGTATTGGATATAAAACTAAGAAAACTCTCCAAACTCTAAAAGTATTGCAGAAAGAATAAACAGAAACATGAAAACTCATTTTAAATGTCCATCATGCATCTCAAACTTTTCCTTCCACTTTCTATAGTGAATTCTGCAGATCAACACACTGCAGCTATAAATGATCAAGAGATCTAACATTCAAATTCAGGTGCTAAAATGCAGCTGCTTAAGCCCATACTCCTTTGAACCAAAGCTACTGTTTCAGCTGGACAATTTCTTCCAGAAGCCCTTAGAGCTGAAAAAGTCTGCAAGCTATTTGAGATCAGCCTGTTGCAACAGTGCCAGAGCATGCTTTGGGAACAGTCCTGGGGTGGAGGGGGCTCCTGGAAGACTAAGGGTACTGGTTACATCCCTAAAAAGGCATCCCCCGACCAGCCAGTTCACAGGGGGATATCGGCGTCTGCTCAGGAGGGAGCTCCTCTTCCACTGTCCAAGCAAGACAGGGATAGGTGTATGGGACAGTAGTTAATAGAATGAGAATGGTAAGTATGGGGGAAGGGAGCAGAAAAAAAACCGTCTGGGGCAAGGGTGTGTGTGCTGCTGTATTTAGTTTTTAAACCTATTGAAACTAATTTTCATTGTTCTACTGTGATAAATCAATAACATCCTTCCAGCCCTCCCTGCCAAGCAGCAATCATTTGCCGAAAATAAAAAAAAAACAAAAAACAAACCCCCAACTCAAACCAACCTACTATCTCTTCCTTGCACAATTTTTTTTCTCCTGAAATTTTATCCATAAACACTGTTATATGTGTATTATTGTGCATACTTTCTGCCTTATTTGCATTTACATCTAAGAAAGCATTAGGTTGCATCTGGACTTCACGGCACCTGTAAGCCAAGAATTAAATCTTAGCTAACTTAAAATTACTTTAGGCTCTGAAAACCTTTTATATGCCAAGCTGGTTCCCATAGCAGACAGCCACTGTGTTGTTTGTTTTGTGTGAAAGTGAATGATAAAAGATCCATGAAATCGACACAGAAAGGCAGAACAGCAGAAAGAACTGAGGGCTCTCCATCATAGCGGCTTCTACCCTCCGCTGACTTGTGTAACAATAGGACCTACACACCCAACTGCAGATCTAACACAGCTGTGCATTTCATTAGATGAAGAGCACTAGTGACACAAGTAAATAATTAACTTATTCTGGTCCGCTGGCTGTGGTTATGAGACCAGTCATAGCTGACAGATTTTAATACAAGTTAACACAAAGACAGCATAATGAGCTTAGAAGTTAAAAACAAAATATTTAGACAGAATCCAGAAATGTGAAGCTCGGTAGGCCATTTATAAAGTTTCTATTTTACAGAGGAGGAAAAAAGGGAAAAAAGAAAAAAAGGGAAAGCTATAAACCCTCACTTCTAAGCTTCTGTATTTTAAGAAGTTGCTGAGCCTGTAGCAGATCTATAGCATGTCTGTGTGTATTTAGAGGGCAGAGAAGCTTCTTCCTACCCTGTGTTTTAACAAAGTTCATTCAACTGTCAAAAAAAGTTAAAGTATACCTTTCCTATATATAATGCTACTTCTAAAAGTAACTGCGATTCATTCAAAATGCAAACCTGATTTTATTTTGCAATTGCTTGCTTTCAGAAACTCTCTAGGGGACTAATGCTTGCAGGTCTACACTTAAAGCTCCTAAATTTTCTACTTTTTTTTTTTTTTTTTTTAGACGAGAAATAA
>VWZN01004936.1:24075-79125 GCA_013396955.1 Regulus satrapa
AAAAAAAGCGACCAAGTGAATTAATTTATGTAAGTGGAATTATCACTTGCAACTGGCTAATAAAATAGTAAAGGAGAGGAGGCTGGATTTAAAACAGCGTCAAGTTTCAAACCCTGTTCAAGTACAAGCTGCATTTCACAACAGAGCTGCTCGACTACACCCCATACAATATTCATAAATATAAAGTCACACTCAAACTAGGGGGCTGTTTTGCTCTGTGGCTCTTACTAGAGGTATTTCTTAATTGTTACAGATTTAGACATCACATGAAAATTGATCCCCGGCATTCACAGAGGACACATGAAATAATTTGGTTTCATTCACTTCCCTTCCTCTCGCAAATTTTTATATGCTGCATCTGGAATCGAGCAATACAACTTCAGACTAAATTCTGTACTGCAATGGCTCTCACCTATACATTCTGGTGTCTCATCTGGGACCAGAATCAAGTATTAACAACCAGAAAAGGCGGCAGACAAAACAAAAAACAAAATGTGATTTTTAATGTGGATTAACAAGATGGTCATGTGCTTGGGCAAGAAATCATCTAGCAGCTTGCTACATCTAATTTCTTTTCAATTGAAAAACAAATTAAACGCTAGGAAAAAAACCTTCCATGTATCAATTTTGTAATGTCACCTTAGAAGGAAAATCAGTGAAAATGCTAAGAAATTTTGTTACAATATCAAAAAGGAAAAAAAAAAGTGGATTAATAAGCATGGCAGCTTAATGCAAGGGTAACAGTTTAAATTAGAATAACCTTAAATCAGACATCCGCAGCGGTTTAACATGCAAGTATAGAACAGCCATAGGCAGTGTTTTTCAATGCTATTGTATGGCAGCCAATAAATGACAGCCCCCTGACTATGCACAATGGCCCCCAGCCCCACACACGCTATCAGCATCAATGCTGACAGCATCTCAGACCCGTGTACCTCCACAAGGCACTGACAGCATAAAGAACCCCTCGGCCCTGTACTTTTGTCCAAGTTTCTTTTCCTAATCAGGAGAAACTCAGGTTTCCAGAGCTGGTACCTTTCCTGTGGTTGCTTTTACAGTTTGCTGACAAACACGAGCATGGCCAGACTTGTAAAAGCTGGGTTGGGCACAGAGGGGAGGGGGCAGGGACAGGACACAACAGTATGGGAAAGTTTTCCACAGGGCTAGGATAAGGTGCTTTCTATACATACACATGCCAAATGAAAAAAAATCATCAAATAAGTCAAAACAACCTGATATAGAAAACTAATTACTACCAGCAGGAGGGACATTAGAGAGCAAAGGAGAGGACGTGAATAGAAGCAGCAGCAATACCAGTTTCTATCAGCAAGATAAAAAGAAGTGCATTACTAAATGTGCTTGTTTACTCATTTCAATGATACGGCGGTAAAAGAGCTAAAGCTGACTTAAAAGGCATCTATTTTAGCTTTGCCAGAATCTGGAAATACACTTGAGAAATAAGACAACATCACATAATCAAGCAAAGTTTTAGCTGCAACACAGCAAGTGACAGATACGCAAAAATCAGTAAGGCTGAACAAAAAACGTACAGCTGCTTCAAAACTCTCTAATTACATACTGTGTTGGCTAACTAAGCATAAAAGAAGTCTAGAAGAAAAAAGTGCTGCATCACATAAGCTTTGTTCAATATTGAATCATTCACTGATCTATCATATCACTTGCTACATCCCATTTGACATAAGAGGTAAAGAACAGAATTAAAATTAACAGATAAATAATGCATAAGTAAACTTGATTAGTTTTCTTATTAAAAACATCACTCTAAATGAGAGGAGGTGCTAGAAGACAATACAGTTTGTACACTGCTTTCCCATGAGCTGCTGAATGGTCTGATGTGATAAATTTGCATAGTCTGAAGCACACAAAGAGCTGATTAATTGAAACCCTTACAATGCTTCTGGAAGCAGCTATTGTAAAACAATAACCATAGGAACTTTACGAAATACACATGGCTGAATGAGTCAAGAGCTTAATAAAATGTGTGTTCAGGATACACTATTTGGAAACAGAATTAGAGATTTTTATTCTGTGCCATAAAATGCTAAATCACCCTAATTTCAGAGGTTCAGTTGAGGATTTACTGAAAAGGTCAGAAGGTTACCTGTTTGCTGCTTGAGATAAAAAATGCTGAAATTTTCTTCTGAAAAGAGTGAACTAAGCAGCAGTTTTGTTAAAAAAATAAATAGAGAAAAAGTATGGGTTCTTTTAATGGCATTCTGACATTTTCTCAAATTCAACTTCTGAAGATAAAATCATGGTAAGAAATCCCTACCTTCCCTGATGCCTAATAACTACTAATCATCCCACATTCCTGCAGTCGATTAAGAGCAAATTCTTTTTAATGCCACTTCAACCATTTAATTACTATAAACCCACTGATGTTCTATTAGAGACAAAGTACTAATTCTGACTTGTAACATGGGGGGAAATGACACAAGTAGCCATTTAAAACTAATAACATTTTATTTTAAATGATCTTCTTCTCTGTACTGTACAAGTGCCAACTAAAAGGAAAAATACAAGTTTTTTATCTCCACTATGAAGTTAGGAAAGCAGATGGCAGATGCTCAATCTAATAAAAATTTCAAAAAGTAAGCAAGGTCAAACTCTGGTGGATGAGTGGTATTGTCATGAAGTTTATGCAGTTGATAATGCAGTGAATGGATTTTGTTTTGACACTAAAGAACATGGTTCATTTAGGAAAACAAAGACCATCTTTCATGAATTTAAACTTGCTTCCTTGCCTTTAGAGTTGTTTAAGTGCAGATACTTCAGAAAGGTTTAATCCTTTATCTTAGATCTTCAGCTATTAAAAAGCTTCTGTTTGCCAGTTCAAACAATCTCTTGCTTAAATACAGTTTTTCCACTCCTCAGGAATACTGTTCAGTATTGCTGCTTAGTTCTGTGATCTACAGGACCTTTGTTGGAGGTGTTAATCCTTTTTCACATGAGAGACTGAGAAATGTTCTTTCAGAGAAGTGTTATATTGCTTTTTTTCACATCAAAGGAGCCCAACTTTTTCCTCATTGTGACTTGTAGCAAAGCAAGAGGAAATCTGGAAATATAATAATTTACTTTGTATGGAACTCAGATGAAGCTTCTTTAGCTTAACAATCCTTTTGCCTTTTGTGCTTTGAAAAGTGACTTTGCTTGAACAGTACAAGATTAAAACAACAAAATAATTAACCATAAAAAGTTTTTTGTATCCTTCTGGAAAATATATGGTGCAACATAGTGAAAACAAAGTCCTGCAGTCAGGATAAACATGTAACTACCAGAGAGGATTTATCTGCGATACACTAGAAGCTTAATGACATTACAGACTATACAGACAGTCCCAGTCCCAGAGATCTTACTGCAACATCCAGTTTGAAGATGAATAGTAAAATAAAGCAAAATATTTGCATTTCAGAACACAACATTGTGACCTCATTTGTTTGGGGTTTTTTTTCTTCTCCCCATATACTTATTTTTGAGAGGCCTTGAAGGACAGGCAACCTTTTACAGGCAGGAGTGTACTTAAAACACTCCTTAAAACTCGCGTGAAAGGAGGGTGTGGTGGACAGGCCAGAAGTGGTGACCCTTGCCAATACCATGTTGACATGCGAGAGGACACAAAGAAGGCAGCAAGTACAGAGGCAGTGACATAGATCTGTATTATTACAGAGGCCTACAAAATCTACCTACATATTTAACGAAAGGCTTTTCTGTAACAAAAGGCTAAAGCTGGTTTGTGAGATTTAATCTGTTGTATCCCAGACACTTTCTAATTCCCTTACTCTGCTTCCTTCTGCTCCAGTGACAAAGCCCAGCTTTGAAACACAAATCAATTTGGAATACAGGAAAAAGACCATAAAAAAGTTTGAGATGTGGTTTGTGCAATCTCTGATTTTGCACATATTTAATTATTTAAACCCACTACTACGATGATTCCATGAAATCAAATTCTCATCTTCATGCATTCCTTCTAGAAAACAACTATCTTTCACAAAAAAAGTCTGACAATGAAGACAGACATATGCTTTTTCTTCTTTTCACTGAACCAAGGTACTTGCTAGTTTAAGCTCATTATATGTGTAAATGGCCCTATGGCAGGCTTAAAGCTAACAGTCACAAATTAAACTTGAAGTCGCAATTGCTGACATTCAGAGTAAGATGAGAGAATAAATTCTGAGCTAATTAAAAATTCTCTCAATAGAAAAAGTTAAATTGTTAGTATTGGGATTTCTGTTTTATGACTGCCTATATTCTTCTTATATGATTGATCCCCCCCCACTTTGATGTCCAAGGATGATACTAGATGTAATGTTAAAAAGCTATCAAAGGAGGCTTTCCCTTCCTTTTCATGCCTTTTCTCCAGCTCTGCTATTATCAGTATTGGCTTATTCATTGTACAGTTACACTGCAAAACAGTGAACTGCACTGCTCTTGCCAGTATTTTTTTCTTAGTATCTATCACATGTATCTTCTCCATATTCCTCCTTTCTCCGGTTTATGGTAACATTTTTTTCTATACTGCACTACAAGGCAGTGAACTGAGAGGTTTACTGCCAGGAAGGCTATGAGTCCTAGTAAAATGCAGTAATTTGGAAGATGATCACAAGGAATTATTACTACAAATTCATGTATGGGACAGCTGCAGGCACATGCCTACCAACCCTGTAACACAACTGTTGCAATATTCCCAGCCATATCTCCAAAACCAAGCTGAAAGGGAGATTTTAAATAATTGATGGGTTTGGATTACTATTATTATTGTTATTATTATTATTATTGTTGTTGTTGTTGTTGTTATAGTCCCAAGCACAGATATAGGGTGATCAGCCATTGCTAACCTGATGCAATGCCAGGCATAATTATGGGTGCCCTCAGAGTTTCCTACTGCATTTAGGATATTGTTTTTCATTACCATGGGATTTCCACAGGGAGTTTCTTGCTCTGCATTGTGAGAGGTTCATGTGCATTTTGTCATATGAAAGGTCCTCAGCACCTTAAAGCCACACTGCAGCCTGCCTGACACAATTCTGTTTCCTTCTGTCATTCTTCCACTTCCACTCATGGTTCTTCATTTGTGGAGCACTCTTTTTATTAATTTTTAGAGGGATATGAAAAAAAGTTAATTTACATTCTATTCAACGATTCCAATAGGTGCATATTAATAGCCCAAACTAGGAGAAAAAACGAACCTGCTTATATTTTTCAGGCAAATCCCCATAAATGTTTATCATGATTAACCAAGCAGCTTTTTTAACATAATTTGGAAGCTTTTTAAAAAATTCTAGTAAGAAAATTTGTTCTGCACAGTACTGATTGTATTTTTATATAATAACTTGCTGCTAAAATACTGCATACCACTTATAAGGAGAAGGGTTTAATTAGACAAACCTGAAACTGTATCAAGAATTAGGCATTGCTCTAACAGTGCTCCTAAGTTTTTAAGCACTGCACAACTTTATTGTGTATGAGACTGAAGAAGTCTTTGAAAGAGAATCTATACAAAATCTTCCTGAAGGAGGATATTCCCTGAGAAAAGGAATAATGGGGCAGTTGAACATTCCAATTGCTCAACTCCTGGTTGCCTCTGAAGCTAATGGTCTTCCTCCCCTCAGTTACCATAACTATCCTACAAGGCTGCAGTTGAAGAACAGTTATATAAGGAAAGTCAAGTAGTCAAGTATGTAATGCTGCTTCTTTACTTTTTTTGAAACCTTCCACAGTACTGATTCCCAAATCACTTGGGAACTCAGTGGGAATAACTTTGTATTTTTAGATCAAAAATCATCTTGAAAATACAATCAGGAAAAACATTTCAATGCTTATCAGAAGAGTTTCTCTTCCTTAATAACAACAGAAGCAATGGAAGTACTTCCTGAGAATACAGAGTTTCAAAAACCAGTTTTGTGGGTGTGTGGAAAGACACTGTGGAGCTACAGGCGATCTTGCAGAGAGCTGGATGTACTGAGAAAGGCTGTGTTGACTATTATAGGAAACCCACAAACCTGAGGCAGTCTCTGGTAACAGCTGTCACTGTGACACCCTACTGCCTTCTGCACCCATTCTACCTCTTCTGACTGACAGGTCTGCTGTAGCTAGATGTCCTGATCCCCTAACCTGGACACCTCAGAAATGTGGATTCCTGTGGTTAGTTCTGCATCTCACGACGGGGGTGCAGCCCTTCAGTTACACCTGGCCAGTAGTTATTAGGACAGGATCCCAAAGGGGTGGATGGGCTGCGGTGGAAAGGATTTGGTAACGTCAACCTCTTTAGTGTTCCATCACATCTGACAAGAGACTGTGCAATGATCTTGAGCCAAAATAAGATCTAAACATGTAACAAGATTACAACACTCAGGTAATAGCAGAGCATATGCACTAATGTAGAAGGTCATGCTTCAAATACTACAGATCTCGATTTTCCAAGTATACAGAATGATGAGAACATGTCAAAACCTGTCCCACACTGACACCAATGGGAACAAAACATGCTTTTAACTTGGTTACAGTCAGACTGTTTTTAGTCACTTCTTTCTTAACCCTCTCCACACCTTCCAACTCTTTGAGATTCAGAGGATGATCTCAGACTCATATTTTTTTTACATTCAGGTCAAGGGGAGTTCAGTGCTATTTTAAGCAGATATGGAAGTAGGTTCCTGATTTTAATTTTCCTAGCAACATTAAAACATGAGAACTACATGCCACCAAACAGCTTCCTAGTAAGCACTCATTTTCAGATTTAGGTCTGAAGATCCAGAGGTGCTCCAGATCATATCTCAGGTGTATTTTTAAAAACACTCTCCTTCATTCTGCTCTCTGCTGGTAGAGTCCTAGTTGTGTTCCTGATTTGCTCCCCTTTTACATCATGGTTCTGAGTTATCTACCTGCAGTTTTGTCTTTAGAGCAGAATGTCTGCACAGACCTGCAAACGTCCCTTTTCATCTCGCATCTTTTCTGTCCATTCAAAACCTCTCCAATCTCTCTATTAACAACCCACTGACAAATCTATCACCTAAATCTAAACTGACTTAAAAGAAAACTTCAACCAAACCTCAAAAACCCTGTACTTGTTTAAAATGGGCAACTACTGTATTTTCCAGATTCATAGATCAATTGAGAGTTGTTTTTGCTGATAGGTTTCTATTTCAGAAACATCCTTGCTAAATTAGGTGAACTTGCCAAAAAAAAAAAAAAAAAAAGGGGTATAGCCTTTTATCACTGTATTCACAAAAGATCTGACCCAATCAACAGAAACATACATTATGTACATATAGTAGGCATATATGGCATGCATTTATTTTTATTAAATATGTCCCTTACCTTTCTGCCCATGACGACTGCTAAATTTATCTCCAATTTCTGGACGTCTGGTTTGCCTCAGCAACATTTTGATCAAGAAAGCATCCTCTGCATTTGATGAAATCATTACTTTTTCAATGTAAGAATCAGTGGCACCTTTGTAGCTAGTAAAAGAAGCCAAAACATTGGTTTTACTTCTATGAACCAAACACAAGTTACAGACAACTATCTGTGTCTTGGTAAGTTCCTGACCAAACTGTAATCTTTATGGAACTTATATATGAGGAAAAAGGACTTAATATTTATATATATATATATTTACATACAAGTTCCAGAATACAGCATGCTTCTGGAAAAGAAAAGTTTTAAGAGCTGCAATAGAAACTAAGGGAGAATTAAGCTGAACTTGTAAAGGACAAGGTACTGCTGTTTTTTTTTCACATGGCTCTTCTTGACAGCAAAAGCTTCCTCATATATTACCAATTTCTTGATCTTCAATTAAACAAACAACAGCCAAATAGTTATAGTCAAAGAAGGGAGTTTTCTAGAACTGAGTATTTTCTCAGACACTTTTCCTTCGTGCAATTTGCCCAGCTGTGAAGTTATTTTGCAACATACGTTACTGGCACATCTTTGTACTGTGGCTGCTGAGGCACACTGCTTCCCTCCAGAGGGGTCTGGGTCACAGTTGGCATAGATTTGTTCACAAGGACTTGCTTATTTTCTACTTTTTCACCTGCAGAGAACAAGAAGAAAAATCACCATGAAAATGTATCTGACTGTGTTAGAAATATATTTTAAGCTTTAAAAAAAAAAAAAAAAGTAAGGTAAGACAAATGGGGAGGAACGTGCCCAAGAAGTAAGGTGTGATGTTTTACTAATTATTGAATGGTAAGGGAATCACTTTGGTAAGCCAAAGCAAGACAGCTTGCATGCTGGGTACACTATGAGAACAGCTATTCAACATACTCTGGGTTAAAATTCTGCACAAAAGCACCTGAAGTCATCTGCTCTAAGTATGGAGAAAATTAACAGGGAACACTTTGTCATGATTGAATTGACAAATTTTAGAAATTCACACCTAAATTTGGGACAGCTCATCATTCCACAATGAGCTGTGCAAGACTACTGTCAGTCTCTCCTTGTATTTATGTATTTCTACTGATAGTGATGTGTCATATATAACTTTTCCCTGCTCCATTCCCTTATCCTGCCCTTTACATTGAAAACCAGATCAGGAGGATGCCCAATGATACAACTGCACACCAAGGATCTACCTCCCACATCCTCCACTAAATTACTCTGAACTTCAGCCTGTGTCTCTTCTGTCCACATGAACTATCTTAAATAGGTTTTTACCTACATGCTGAGAGCAGCCTCGGTCTGGAGTCCAGCCCAGTCCTATCTATCCTAATACTTCAGAAGATTCTTGCCTTTTTTTTCTTAATTAACTTTGAAAGCTCCACTGTGATGTGGTAAAAAGCAAAATTGACCCAATTGTGTTACTATAATGGAATTAAGTTCAGTGTCCTTTAAAACACTTTTCTTACTTGATCATAGCATACCTACGAAGCCATTTTCCAACTAAAGGATGACAGTAGGGAGGATTCTTTCTAAAATCTATTACCACTGGAAAATTATACACCTCTCTTTAAAATTTCTATTTCTTTTTCTTACCTCTCTCCAGACATCTTTCTAAAGTGTTAAAACCATAAGGTTTTACTTCTTCAAACAACTGCATTAACTGACATGTTGTTAGATTTTGATGCACGAAATCAAAATAATAAGGAGTCAATGTCTATCCTTAAGAAAACAGCAGCACACCACAGACAAACAGGGAAAAACTACACTATGAAAAGCTTGCCAGTTTGGGAACCTAAGAATACAAGTGCTATGTAGATTCACATTATTAAAAACTCACTCTTCTACTTATATATAAAGCTACTTTTTTCATGCACAAAAGTCCCCCCAATGACTGGTAACATGCTGCTTTCAGGAACTTTTTCTCATTTTCCATCACAATACTGTTGTCTTCAAGACAAAAAAACTCCCAAAACACTAAGCAAAAAACAAGGTGCACCAGAAATACTGACAGAACATTCATTTCCACTTTGACTATGACCGTGCCGTGAGTGAACAGTGCAGTTTGACCAACCTGGAGAGCAGATCCCATCAGCATCTAAAATCTCATGGCGCCAGATTGGTTTACGGGTCGCTGCATCCAGCATCGGCCCCATCACTTTATCAAATGTCTGATTCGTGTAGCGCTTCAGCGTACACTTGGCGTTCTTGTACACGAGGCACCTTCCAAAACCTAAAATGGAACACAAACTCATCTGCCTAGGAATTCAAAGATCCTTTATATAACACACCACCAGGATAAAATCTGAGCTACGGAATATAAAATATCTTTTATTAGCTAGATTATTCACTGGCTTGGATATGCATAGCACTGTACATGGACACCTAGTGGTGCACAACTTAAATATCAGATCATGTATGCTATTTTGTTTTAGACAGTGGACTACAGTCCAATTCTGAACTGTGCTAATCTGCTTCTGTATCTCTGCACACACACGCACGCATGCTTATATAATTGTTCTTGAAATCACTGAACCTCTTGAATAATTTTGGTGGTCTCCTGGAAGACGTGACACGGGAGAAGAGACTGTAAGAGGGTGAGAGGAACACCTCTTCCTTTCATGAGTTCTTAGAAACCCGAACTTTTACTCATGTTTGTGGCTGGCATAGGCTAGTCTACCAGGAAAGTATTAAGTGAGTATTCAGTATGATCAAACCATGACTCTTTTTTTCCTCACCTGAAATTACATATACTGTTATAAAATAAGCAAGTTTTAGATGACAAAAGTAGCATCTGTGGAATTTCTCTCCAAGTACAGCAACTAACCATGATACTAAAGACTTCAAATTATATTTAAAATTACAGAGAGCCAAGAGCAAGGCTTGCAAATAATCCTGCGTTATTTTAGTTCATTTGAAAGATGGTTGTGGCCACATACAGTACATCTATATCTTCAGATTATGTCAAGTAATTCCTGACAAGCACCACAGCTCTCCCTGTAAATGTTACCAGTCTACCAGAAAAGAAAACATTCCGTTTTAAATCATGCCTGTTGTTGTTTTAGAAAAGGAGGCATAAATTAAATGCAGCAGACATTAATGCCAAAGATACATGTCTAGGAATACTATTATTGCTGCCTAGCAACTAGGAGGANGCCACCCGAAACTAAAACCAATTTTAACACTGCACTACGCCTGCTTTCAAAGGAATTTATTGAGAAAAGGGAGAGAAGAGAGACTAAGTTTGCAGGCAAGTCTCCTCCAGCCCTCAGCAGCATTAAGACAAAGTGCTGAAGACGTGTAGAGAGAGCGAGACAGGCTAGACCTGCACAAACATGGGTCTCAGTTAAACCTTTCCTTTGGTGCTTATGTATTTTTACTTAAAATGAACCGCACTATAGGGTTGTTGGTTTTTTGTTTTTAAGGGAGCAGGTCATTAATTTAGCTCTGAATAAACACTAAATTATTTTGCTTTAGACAATTACTATTATTTTCTCTCAGAAAGTAGGCAATCCTGCTACTGCTCTCTCAGAACACCAAGTTTACAAAGACACAAACAGCCTCAGGTGCTATTCCTTTCCTAAATATGTTCACGAATCTAATTTCATCTACTGCTTTTGTTACTGGTAGAAATAATGAGACCTCTCTGTTAGTAATGAACAAAGGTTCAGGTAAACATCTAAAAAGCAAGCCCAACAGAACATGATTAACTCATGCCTAAGGTTTTTTGTAAACTAAGTATTTCTACTTTTTTATTTTAGGTCAGAAGTGAGCTGTTTTTTCTTACAGTATCCAGACTCGGAATTTTATATGCATGTTGGCAACTTCTCCATGCTATTGTATGCATGGAGTTACGATCACTAATCATACAGAAAACCAACAAAAGCATTCAAAGCAGTTTGGGAATTCAATTTGTTAACTGGAGATCTAATGCTCATAACCGCAATAAAAGTTATTACAGGAAAACACTATGAGAAAACAAGTTTATTAGAGTATATATGGAACACACACTGGAGAAGTGGGAAGGAGGTGATGGATCTTACCTCTGTCCAAAGAGGCCTTATTTAAGACAAGAGCATCTTCAATATCATAGCCACTGTAGCTCATCACAGCGACTGTGGCATTCTGGCCTGCAGGGAGTTTCTCAAAGTCTATCAGTTCTATTGTTTTTGTTTTTACCATTGGCTTTTGTGGATAGGCAAGGAGGTACATCAGAGTATCTATCCTGTTTCTTTGATTGTATCCAATAGTACCTGCATGTAAAAGAAAAACAAGCAGTGAACATTAGTGAGTTTCCTAGGAATGCCTTGGCTAAAAAATTACCAAAATGCAAATTAATCAAAATCAAATAGAAATTCTTCAAGAAAAGAAAGGGAAAAATAATAAAAGAATCAAAACCAAAACAATTTTACATTATTATATTTAAATAAATATATAAGTACTTTCTTAATTTAAACTCCCAGAAGGAATTATTGATTTTCTCTTGAACAGGGAAAACTTAAGTATCAATATAAAAAGAACAACAATGAAAGAAATAAAAGCTATTTGACTAAGTGCAAATAAGATGGGTTTTTTTTAATCACAACACTGAATCCTGCAAGTATGAAGCTTGCTTTTATTGTTCTCTTAGCCACTGGGTTTGGGTTTTTTCGTGGAGTTCAACTTGTGTTTCAGTGACCTGATCTGAAGTTACAGGAGAATCAACAGAAAGACTATCGCTGAATTCAAGAGAAACTGTGGATCAAGCTCTTCATCTTCAGCATCAGATTTCCTTCTATTTTGGGGCAATAATTAGTTCAACAGCAGCTTGTGTTAGAATGTGACAAAGTATTAACAAAGCAGACCACTAGCAGCAGCCAAGAGTGATTTACTTTCTGAAATTAGAAGCATCATAGATAGAAAGACTACAGGCGAAGTCCACCCATAATATATTTGTCTTTTTACATGAAATTAATTTAAAATTTACAGTTCAGAATTCAACCCTTTGTATAGACCTCCCAGCTTGAGACTGAAATTTTTGGCCCTGTCCCATCAGAATGCCAAAGTGTCTCCTGAAATCTGAGGAAAAAATAATTAACACCCAGCAGGGAAACATAAACCGCTGTGTAACAGAACAAAAGTTAAGGCAATCATATGTTATTGGAGTTTGCTGTACCAGGACTGCGCTATGTCTCTAAGCAATTAAGAAATTACAGTCTGCAAAGTTAACATTTTAAAGTTTTAAGTGTTAAATATTCTTTGTCCTTAGGATGTAAGTCTTTCAAAACCTTTCTCCTGCATTTTCTCCTGCAATTTCAGAGCCTGGCTGCTTTCTTGGAAAGGGTAAGGTACTCTGTAAGAAAGATTTCACACGGTCAGGAAGTGCATCTGAACACAAACCTGCTCCCTGGGGAGGTCAGCTTCACATTTTACAGGCATCTACTTGCAATTCCCATTTACATGAAACGTCTAGAAAATCAAACTCTAAAACCAGGCATTTCCAAAGACCTATCCTGTCCTTGGCACTAGGCTCACCCTATTAAACCACAACAGGTCTGCCCTTCCCAAGGACAAGAACGGAGAGAGAGAGCTCAGCAGCTACTGTCTGAAAATGAACTGTTACAGCCGGCCTGGACTTTCCCAGGTTCTGGAAAGTAGATCCAATGACACAGGCACAGCATTTTCAAAAGACAAAAAAAATCTGGTAGAGTTGACAGGCTTAACTTGTCTCTTGCTTTTAAGCAGTTGCTTTTCTGTCTTTTTAATTTCCTTTTTTCATAAGGAAATGAATCATCTTTCAACAATATTTTCATATCTCCAGCAAGACACAAGTGGCAGGGTCTGGATTCCTCAAGACAGAAGACCTTTGCAGTCCCACTCTGCAAGGCCCACCACCTGAAGGCCCTAGCATTTCTTACATACTCTGAGAATTCACTTAGACATTGCTCTCATTGTACTTTTGACTCAAAGCCCCTGGTTTTCCCAGTATACAGATAGGAAAATAAAACTTCCAAATTAAAAACTTAAGAGCTTTAGACCATTATTCCCCTCTCTATCTAGAATTTGGGTGCTTTCAGGATAGGTTGCAGTGAAGCTCAGCTTAAATGTTTCACAGATAGATACATTTTCCTGATGTTGAGAGAAATCTTTCCAAGAGAAAGTCATGCCAAACTGAACTTTCAAAGTGCTTGCAATTTTTTCTCCTCTGATATGCTTATACCCTATAACTGCTATGGTTCACTGGTTAGGGAGGCTAAGACAGGACTAAGTTTGGAGCACCCGTTTTATCTTTTGCACCTTAAGGGTGTCCTTTACACCCCAGTAACAATTCATGGAACTCCCCTATATATCAAGAATTTCAGATTACACTTCTACATATTTCAGGCAACGCAAATGATTTATTTTCAGATATTTCATGTATTTCAAAACTGGCATTTTTATCAGAGGTTCAGATAAGCCTAACACAAGTGCTACTATGTGTGAGCCAGAAGCAACTGACATTACTGAGATTTTGAGCTTCAATAATAAACTGTATTCAGGCTATTTTTCAGGAGATTAATTCTGTAGCAAATGGAAAACATATACATATATATATATATCAATGACGGATATCCTAGCAGGAAAGAAGCTGGTTAGACAGTGATTCTAGAACACAAATGAAATAAATTAACCACAAAGCATGCCATGTATCAGCAACATTATTCCTAATTGCTAGGATTTAATGGTTATACAAATAATGCTTTCTCTAAACTGGGCTAACAAACCACAGCCTGAAACCACAATCTGCTTATTTAAAATAAAGCAACAGCTTTCTTCAGAGGACTGGCGTGTTGGGATGAGCCCTCTGTGTGGGCGCTGAAACGAAGGAAGTCACTAGCTTTATTTCTGTTTTCTCTCTGAAAGAACAGAGCCCTTGTTTGCTCCAGCCAAACAACCAAGCAAAAGTAAAGTATAATTAAAGTTCACCATAACAAACCCTGCTCACAATGACTCGCATTTATAATTATCCCAACAGCAAGAATCAATTTTTTTTCATTGGTAATTAGCCCTGGTTAAAGCAAAACACACAAAGTTGACCTGGATACAACAAAGATCATTTTCTTGCTTTTCTCAGTACTTGATATACTGTGAATGCACGTGTGCATTCTTTCTTTTTTTTCCATTTCCTGACAGTTTTTTTTTCTTTCTTTCTAAGTATCATTTGAGTATCCTTTAATGTGAAATAATCACTATAAAAACACTATCTATTGATATTTAGCATAAATGAGACACTGCAACTCTGATGCTAAGAGTTTTGAGAACTCACCAGGACAAACAGCCAGCTAAAAGAAGCATTAATCCAGTTCTCTGGGGTATCACAACAGCACTAAACTGTACAATCAAAAGTAACAAGGATACAAAAATCAATCTACTTGGGCCAGAAGGGCTATCACTGCACGCCAAGAAAAGAACTGCTGTAACTCTATTTTTCCTGTTTTTACCGTGGACATTCTATTATTCTGTCCTTTTAGATGAGCACAAAGCAAGAGAGGAAGAAGTAGAGATTTTAAATGCTGCGATAAACCTTCCAAACTCAGCTCAGGTAGATTGTCACAGTACATGCATTAAGAGATCTGGATGTTAAATATCAGAAATACTCCTTTCACAGGAGAAATATTAAGGAGTGGGTTAAAAAGATTATGGTTAATTTGGGGGGGTGGTGTTGTCTAGATAATTTCTGCCTCAGCACTTCTGTGCCTACTAACAAGGAGAGGAGAGGTGTCAAAACAAGGTTGTGTCACAGAGCACAAATAGCCCTCAAAGAGCAGTGGCAGAACAGAGCTGTGGCCACAGCACACCCAGTTGTGATGACCAGCAACAGCTGGTTTTGCTTTGAGGTTTGTTCAGATTCTGTACAGGCTAGCTGTACAAAATTTGGGAGGACTCCGGCTCTCAAGTCCACCAAAGAGCCTTCACAACTGTCAAAACCCCCCAGCACTCAGTTCCTTTAAGCACATTTATCTTCTCAACTCAATTTTAACACGTTCAGCTGGCTACAAGGCAGAGCAGTATGTAAAGGGTTTTTTCTATTTCAGAGAAGCAAATCAGAAAGTACACGATAGAGCAAGAGGCTTTTTTTGTAATATCAAAAGTTTTTGATTCATGATAAGCTTCTACAACAAAGCTATCACCCACCTATGTTTGTCCCCTCAAATACTTCCTTTTTTCAGATGTTAGAGTAATGTTCAACACTGAAATCCTCTTTTCCTTAGTCAAAACTTGTGTTACATCTTTTGGGTTAAAGCTGCAGTGCACAGTTGGGCTGTGAGTGTACAGCTTGTTTTGTGCACCCACACTTAGACAGCAGCACATGTGCATGTGCAATATGGGGGATTACTGGCAGGAAAACCGTATTTTTTCATTCTTCATATTAGTCTTTTACACAGCACAGTCACAGATGTACAATGCATAAAACTTACTGGAAGAAGCTTTTGTAGAAGCCTTTGACCCTCTTTAGCAATATTTTACCAACACACGAAATGCAAACAGTACAGACTCTTGTATTTTCACCTTAAGTACTTCTGAGATTTTAAGCTACAACTGTTAACCTTGCACTGAAATGTCAAAATTCAGCTGAGGTGTCTTTGCAGCTGCTGTTGTATTTACTACCTAACTTCCTCTCAGTCTTACGGTTCAACCTGCAACATATGATGAATAATCTATCTCAAAAGTGAAGGGGTAATTTCAATTTAATTGCACTGAAATCCAGTTTGGGCATTAAATGCAGTTCTAGTCCTCCAACAAGATGACTCGTACCCTTGAAAGGGACATATTTTTCAGGACATGAAATGCTCTCCAGAAGAAACATTACTAGTTGAGGACCTATCACTTATCAGGGACACTGGATTACAGACTCATCGCAATCTCTGATGTCCACTCTCCACTTGTGCTTTCACACCTTTCCTTAGCTTGATGTTGCTTAAAAAAGAGACTTCAAAAAGACTGTCCAAAGCTGTCGGCACAGCCCCGTGATGTGGTCAGGGGGGTGGGTCAGTGTTGACAAGCACAAGGCTCTCCTCTCCCATCTGAGCCCTGGGCTCCCTTCACTGCCCCAGGTTGTGACAGTCGAGGGAGTGACACAGAGGACTTGGACATGAGACTTTCCACACTGCAGTGTTGGATGAAGAGCTGCTCTGCAATTTCAGTGTGGAGAAAGAGAGCACTAAAGGTGGATGGTTACTTAAAAGTTGGTGTTTGAAGCACTACCTCACATCTCTTCACAAAAATAAACAGGAAAAAGTACATGCAACGTTTCAGGAATACTCTCTACATCTCATCTGATCAATAAGTGTAGAGAAAAATCTTCTCTACCCCTACATATTGGCACTTATGGTGTTTTTGTTTTTTTTTTTTTAAAGCAGTTATTACAAAAATCTTCAGGTGTTTGCAGGTACTTCACACAGAGCAAAATATAGCCCGAGTCATGTGCCAACTTTTAAAATTTACTTTTATCTAGCTGGTTTTTTTTTGAGTCAGGTGTTTTGTCATAACAAACTGAAACAAAGGCTTTTTTTATTGCTCAAGATATTCAATGGCTTTTGTGTTCCTAGCGTCAGCAGGAACGTCAGAGGATTGTATCCAAGGAGCTAAATGTGCAAGACCTAGGGTCAAAGCAGCTGAATACACCAACCTCAGAAAACACAGACAATGAATTGCAAATGACACTCAAAACAAAACGGGGAAAAAAACCTTCACACAGAAAACTACAAAAGAACTCCACAGATACTGAATTGGCTTTCTGTACACACTGATCCTGCTTAACTGTGTGTGGTAACTAACCAAACCTTCTGAGACTAATAGTCATAAAATAGAGACTCAGGGGTGGGGGAAAGATAATGGGATGGGGGAGAACTGTAAAGAAAAAGATTGCATTGCTCCTCTTTCCACCCACCCACCTTTTTTTTTAAAATTTAAATAGAGAATATGCATCTCGCTATTTTCAGTTCTCATGTGCTCAACACGGCAGTTCAGGTAAGGGAGTTACTTTGCTATTAATTCTGCTGTAGAAGTCTCACAAAAGGTGCAGTGTTTCAGCTTCGAACACACAGCACAAAATGAATGGTTTAGTAAACCTAACTGAAGTGGCAGTTCCTCCATGAGACAGAGTTGTGCTCCTGTAGCTCCCAACTTGCAAGCAAGCCATCAATACAAGGCATGAAACCAGCCTGTAGAGCACCAGCCTGAATGCAGCTGTCTGAATTGATGTATGACTGCTCAGGCTCCTCTGCCTTGATCACAGGCCATAGACTTGGACACTTTAATGCTGCTTTCGCCGAGTGTTAAAGAAAGGATTAGAACTTAACTGCTGTCAATTACCCCCAGCAGCAAATTTACAAAACAGTTGGGGTTTAATGACCAGATATGACACTGCCAAATTAAATAATAAGTAATCAGAAAATTAATTTTGTTTCAGTATTCGCCCTCCTCATCCAAAAGAGCAAAAGCACAAATTCTAAACTCTGGCTGTGGAAAGTGTTCAAATTACTAGCCACTCTCTTTCACACTTGATTCTTCTTATTCTCTGATGTCAATGTTTACTATTGATATATTTCTAGAACACTTACTCAAACGGTCAAGGAAATGCTCCTCAATCTGTGCTCTCTCTTTGTGAGAACACTTTTTAACTCTTTTTTGTCTGGAAACACACGGCACATTGCAGCATAAAGAGAAAAATACCCCTATTTTGCCAATCCTGCAGATATGCTGGAAATTTGGAAGTTGTGATGATTTCAAATAAACCCAACAGAAAATGCAAAAGGGTCCCAGTTTATTAAAATTTTCTTGTAAGTGTTAAGGACTGCATATATAGTCTTAATTAAGTAAAACTGACTGGTTACTTTTTTCATGTTAATCTTTCCAAGTTTCAGAGGTAATTTTTTTCCTCAAAGCTAAATAAGTGCTCTTTTACCTTTCCTAGCAAAGCTTTTTTGTGAAGCAAGCAAAAAGAATTTTTGTCACTTCTGCTACATAGCTTCAAAAACCACATAACACTTCAAAGAGGAATAAAAAGTGAAGTCTTACCCATGGCTTGTTTCCCCATGGCACACTGGTAAGTGTTTCTTGGGGACTGGTTGTGGTGAGGATATGGAATCAGCCCAGCACAGACACCCAGAAGCGTGAAAGGCTCAATCTCCAAATGGGTTGTATCTCTTAAAAGAAAGAGCACCAATTATGGCAGGCTTGAGAACAAACAACTTCAGTAGAATTAATTTTATTTAGCAGCATCTCATAACACTTCAAATTCAATTCAAGTCAGTAGGACCTCAAAACACGGATTCACTACAGGATTTTTCTTTTTATTACAAAAACCCAACAACTTTCTTTTGCCTTTAAGTGTTTCCACATGAAAGAAATGAAGGAGAAATAAATCAGGGTTATGAATTCCATAATGGAGGAAAAGCCCCCAGATAACGACAACCTGAGGGAGCTCAGTAAGACAATAAAACATCAGTTTATGCAGTAAGACTCAAAATGCCTTAAGGAATGTCTTCTCATGTAATGAGAGCCCTCCGCATCAAATTACTAATCTCAGAGATCCAGAAATCCACTAGGGAGATGGAAGAAGGAAGAGTACAAGAGATTCAGGTATTAAAAAAACTGATTTAGTTTTCCAAGGTCAGCTATATCAGTTAAAGAGAAAACATCTGTCTCCAAACCAGACCCAGTGCCATAGGTATATGACATAATACAACAACACTATTTGAAAAGCTCTGTAAATATTTTGGAAGTGATAATGTTGTTAAAAGACAGTACTGATGAGAAGTAAAACGACAGGGAAAAGGAGCAAAGACAGAGAGACAATTTGTTCTATCTGGCATGAGCTTTGGAAGAGAAAGTCCATGCTCAACAAAGACAAATCATAGGGATGCAAGCAGAGAGACTAACAGCTAAGAATGAAGTGTACAATAAAGCTTGGCTGGAGCAGATAGGAATTTAAATCTAGATAAGTAATTAGGAAGTGGGGAATTATGAAATACAGATGATTATAACTAAACCTATTCAAAACCTATCCTTCATGTCCTGGCTTTATTACAGAGAGCTTGGTTTTATGCATACATTGCTTCTCCAGACATCTAAACCCAATGCATTCTGAAAATCTCATCTTATTGTTTGACTTGTCTTGGAAGTCTTTTGGAAGACTTTTTAAATAAATTATTTTGATTACTAAACTTTAGGATCTTGCCAAGAAGGTGACAAAAAAAGTCTTTATTATGGCAACCCTCAAATGACAGTGAAGCACCGTAAGCTAAAAAAGGCTAAGGAATTAACCACAGCCACATACAGACTGAAGACAAGTGCCAGCAGGAACTTAGATAAACAATATATGCACTACTGGAAGAATAACGAAATCAGAAAGCTGAAAAAAAAATAGACCTGGAAATCCTGAGGATTAAGCCAATGAAACTATCTATCAGTCCTAGAAAACTTTATAAATCACAAATATGCATGAACAACATCAAAATCACCTGCTGGCCAGAGCGCAGACACTGTTTGTCTCCACTTGATAAAAAGCACCTATGTTATCTAAAGCCTGTCTTAAGAAAACACTAATGGAAGCACCCAAACTGCAGCCAAGTAACTGCAAAATGGTCTCAAGAGGCAGTAACAAACTTAAAGCTGAACTGCTCCCCCATTCTGCAGAACTTCATAGAACTGCTGACACTTTTCAAATAACAAAACCAGAGGCTCGAGACTTAATGGCAGTGAAGCTTGCAAATTTCTTCAGAGGGTACAAGTGCACAGAAGTAGATATACATTTGCATATATGTACATATGCATATATAGAGATATATAGGGTATTCAACAAATGTCTTCTTCCAGTGAGGCCAATCCTATTTCAACCAAAGATGATGCAGCTTACGCAGATCCTACTACCTTATGAAATATTCCAGAGTGCTAGTGAGAGACCTTCAAACTTAACAGGGCAATTCAATTTCTGCAGGTCAAAAATGCCACTGCCAGAACCAGGCCCAAGAAAGGAAAGGCAACCTCATGAGTTTGAAAAGCAGAGTTACGCAAGTGTAAGGAAGAAACTGAACACATTAGAGCCAAATACTCCAAAGAAAACCCCTCTAACTGGACTGGAAAGATAAAGAGAGGATAGTTCGGCTAAAAGAAGCCGGTATTACAAAAGCAGGAATGTTAGTGGGATACTCCAGATAGTGAGTTGTATCAGTTGCAATAGCAAAACAAGCTGTACCAACATGGTTACCCCATTTAAAATGTAAGATGATCACCTGGGGAAAGGGGGTACACAACTCAACTATTGAGGATGGAGGGAGTATCATTACCCAACACAAGGAGCAATGTGCTCATACAATGCAAGCTCAGGCACTTATGGCACTGTTAGCCACTGTGAGCATTGAAGCTAAACTCAAAACAATTGATAGACAAGACAAGAATCTTCTGAGCTTCCTGGCAGTTTTTGTGGAGTCCTTTCCTCACACTGGTCCACTGGAAGTTCACTTTCTCTTCCTCTTTTGGATTAAATAATGATTCCATGTGATACATTCCCATTAACCTTCCTAGCTGAGTCAGCTGTCCCGTAACTTAAATTTTCAGCTCTGATGCTTTGGGGAAGTTATTTAATTTTGGCACAAATGACAGCAATTATGTGTGCCCTTCTTTGCTCATGTATACAGAACTTAGTCAAGAGCACACAAGAATAATTTCTTTAAGTGATGAAGTCTTCAAAAGCCTGGGTAAGAGCAATGCAACTTAATTAGCAAAGTTAATGCATTACATTTAGCAAAGGTTAAAGATAATTGAAGGCTCACCCAGCTTCACTGAAATCAATGATGTATTTCTATTAGCTTGCAGGAGTACTTAACCAGGACAGATTATTTAGAAAGAGAATTTTCTGCACCTACTGATCAAACATTTCACAGAGATAACTTCTAGCACTTCAGCCTGCAGTTTACAGGATACTGTCAGAGAAACAATTAAAAACCAGTGAAAAGACAGGAGGACTTAAAAATTTAAAAGAATCCTTCCTTTACAGCGGACTCTTCAATCAGGTCAGAAGACAAGAGTAAAAAAAATTGCAGCAGATCCTTCAAATAAGTGGAGAACATAACAGATTTGAAAATCTTTTTGAATTAAAACCACATATCAAAAATGTTTTTAAGATGTGTAAATAATACACAGTAAAGAATACACAGAATGATCCAGACATTTGTATTGGGGCCTATTATACATCCAAAAGTCAAAGGGAAGGTCTCATTACAGCACTCCACTTCAGGTCAGGTGGGTGTCTAGCATCTCTTTAGAGCCAGAAAAGACATTTCCATACAAGCATGATACGCTAAGATAATCAAATAATACATGGAACCATTTGCCTTCTGGATATCTATTGGATAAAATTATTTACTATGAGCAGCCCAATGATCAGAACAGAAAAAAAAAAAAGTCACATCCAGAGAAAGGATATATCTTTAAGTATTTAATATTTTTTGAGAGTTAGTAGCAGGAACAGATCTCCATGAAAAATTTAGGATGTCTACAGAGAGATTTCTTTCTTTAACTTTCATCTGGAGTAGTTTTGACCATTAGCACGGGAGCAGTGTGTACATGTGAAAACAGTAACATTATTTATACATGTGCCTTTCAGAGGGTCCTCCTGTGAAAGTTTGGTGTGTACTAGTTACTGAAAGCATACTTACTTATTGATTGTATTTTCATACAGGGCAATGTTACAGTCATTTTCTTCATTCACATCCAAATATTCAACGAGGCCTTCATGCAAGAAGTCTTCAAAATTCCTACAGATAAATTAAAAATTGCACTGGAAGTACTGTCTTATACTTCTGCAAACATAAAATACTTCATATATGTATTAAAGGAATGTAAAATTAAACCAGATATATACTTCTACATGTAAAGTTCTGTGCATATTACATACTGAAGAAAAATGTGGTTTTTTAATTAATCCTGTTGCCCATTCATTGCTTCACGGTCTGATTGATAAATGTTACTGACTTGAACAACTAAATAAAATCTCCCCATATGTACTCATCATCACTGTAAATGTAGGCAAATATAAGGGCAATCACATATTTTTTGTGGTAGTTTTGTGAAATTTAATTAGAGCTAAATTTAAATGCCTTTTTAAGTAAGGATGGGTTAGATTTTTTTTTTTAATGCATAAACTAAGAATTTGCAAGGACTTTCAAAAACACTGTATGTGCCTAGTTTAGGGTGGTTAAGTTCATACTCCTGTGAGGTGTTTGATTTTTCAATCAGGAGGATGATACTGCCTCAAAACTTCCACTTGCAGAAAGACAAGGCTGTGAGATGATTTATTCTGCATACTCACCAAATCTCACAGCAGTAACAAAATACGAACACCAGCCTTAATTTGACTTTAAACAGAAAATCTCCAGTACAGAGATTATGAATTTATAAAGGAGAGCAGACTTCTCTAATTAGCTAACCCCAAGACTGTGAAATATTGACTGACTGAAGTATCTCCACACAGTATTTACTTGGTGAAGATGAATATGGTCTACTTGAATTGTGTACCTGTATCCCTGAGCCAGTTCTTCCATATGCTTGTTTGTAACTGCAGGTTTCTGCTTCTTGACAATTATGTAAGGCCTGAAGTATTAAAAAAAAAAAAAAAAAGAAAAAAAAAGAAAAAAAATATTGTCACAGCAAATACTTAGGCAGGTAACTTAATTTATACTTACAGTAAAAATCCTGCCTACACATAACATATTCTGTAAGCTATTTTTTAAATGTGTTGACTTGAACTGATAAATCCACATAAATACAGTCAGTAACTTTTCAGCCTTAGTTTGATATAACTTTAAAAGTGTATCAGAAAAATCAAGACTTGAATTTTGAGATGAAAGCCATTTTTCCCCTGTGAATCTTTCAACTAAAATTTTGTAAGTTACTGATGATATTGATGATAGCTTTAAAAAACTTGAGATTTCCCAATCTACAAAGCTAAGAACAGCATTTAGTACTATGGTTATTGCAGGGATTTTACAGAACACTGAGTGAACAGTTTGTGCTCAAGTGTCCAACATGCAAGATTGCATTTTGCAATTCCCTACATGCTATAAAGTACAGGCATTTACTGTGGGTGATCCCTGATGAATCCATAAATTTCAACAGCACATGGATCTCTGAAGGCTTCCCTACCACACAAAAACACTGACACAAAGGATGGCATGCAAGAAGGCAACGTCAAGGGCTGTTGCTATTTGGACAAGTTGCTTTGATAAAGAGCAACAAATAGCTACAGGATACTTGTGGAGTCCCCTCTGAAGTCTAAATAACTGCTAGAAGACTAATAACCACTTTTAAATGGTTAATAGGGATATCTGAACAATTGCAGGGTGAGGGGTGCCACAAAGCAAACTTGGTACAAAGCCTTGCAAATCCACATGATTTCCCTTTCTTTTATTTTAAAAATTGGAAGCTTTACTGCCATCTCCCAAACTACACATATTAGTCCTGATTGAAAAGTGATTTTTCTACCACTGAATATGCCCCTGCTCTGGATCTCTTGACCAGGCATGATTAACTGATGGTTTGTACATTTACTATTTTGGAGCCTCTGACATGCCTCAAACTGCATTCAACATGCTCTGAGATTCAATTAATGAATAAAGTGGAATGCCACCAGTAGTGGTGACTGCTGCTTTGTTGAAGTGCACACAGAACGTGCACACAGTCAGTCAATGCTAAAACATGTATATATTCATTAACCCATTCTGCCTCTTCCAGCCTCTGCCTGCTTGGAATGAGGGCTATTTAAGGAGAAAAAAGGTGCTCAAGTCTTACTGACTTTGCTTAAATTTGTTCCCCTGAAAGTCTTATTCTGGTGCATTGAAGAGTGTTTACAGCCAGCTCAATAGTGAGGCAATTCTGGTGAGAAGTTTACCTGCACAGTCTCCCTCCATCAGAGGAAATGTAGACACATCTGTCAGACAGATTTGTAGAGATGGAAACGAATTCGTTGATATAACCCGCTCGACGCAAGATCCGAAATGTGTTGACCAATTTCTGGTGATCACGTATGACACCAAGGATGTTACCTGTTCAGAGAGAGAATAAATACCTGGTGCATCCTTTGCACATCCAAAACTATTTACAAATTCTGATCGTGTGTGGCATGCACAGAAGTACTTCCTGCTTCTTGCAAATAATGAGTTGTTGTAATGTAAAATCTCCATCCAGTAACCTGAGTAAGAATTAGCTCTTTTTTCCTCTCAATTCAAAATTGTCAGAATTTCACAAGTCATCTACCTGCATCCTTCCAAACAGCTTGAGAAACCAAATGATGTGTTTCTTCCAGCTTTCTTCACTTATGTTTCTGCTGAGTTGGTGCAAGGGTTAACAACTCTAAAGTCTGCAATTTCACCTCTACTGAAATGGATTCATGGTTTCCCAGAAAAGACCAAGGAATGGCCTTGCTGCCTTGTCAGAAATTTTGAAGTCCTGTTATTTTGATATGTGTGATCACTCACAACAGCACTAGAATTTCTCTTTCAGGTACTTAGCTCAACTCAGCTATCTTAACAGCGCACTTCAGCACATACTTAAATATTTTGATGCATGATGAACAAACAAGAGTGTAAAATTCATTTAAAGTGTCACCTGACCAAAGTAATCTTAGTACATAAAATAAGTAACTATGGTCACATCTTTAAAACTTTAAAGGAGAAGACAAAAGTTGATAGTTTAGGGAATTTATAAGACAACAGAGAGGTCTTTATAGCTTAAAGAATTTGTACTTAACAAATTATCTGCCTTTTTAAGTCATAAGTTTAAATGAGGATCAAGTCAGCTATCCACAAGTTCGAATTTTTTAAGGATTAAACCCACAAACCAGCATGCTGAACAGTAACTTGGCTTGCCCTACATAGTATTAATTCATCTACATTTGGGAACATACTATCTTGTTCTGTACTGCAAACTGAACTTGTGAAGGACGAGTCCAATATTTTGGCTCTGCACTCCCCTTTGGCCCACAAGACAGAAGAGAGTGTATGTGGTTTCACTGATCCTTATCTTCAACACACTGCTGCAGAAAAGCAGAGCAAAGGAATGCAGTTTGGTCAAGTGTTGCATTTATGTTACCGGGAAAAGGCAGGGTGGAAGAACAACTGCTGTCAATTCAAGGGTAAACGGAGAACTTATTCATGGTGACAGACGTTACACACTGGTCCCTGGAAGTGGATGCTGCTGACAAAAGGCTGTTTTGAAATCACAGTTATCATTTTCAAAATGTCAGTATTTTGAAATCTGATACCATAGTACCTGTTGTTTTAGAAACAGTTTTTAAAGATCAGTTGTAAAAGAAATATGAATGTGCAGATGCAAAGCACGTGTGCCAAATCATCTCTTTAACAAGAGAGGCCTGTTTTCTTTCCATGGTCTAATTTTTCTAATCATGCACAAAGCGAGATGCCCTTCACAGGCAGTTATAAAGAGAATGGCATCACTAAACGTCACAAAGAACATTTTGATGTTTCCTTTGTTTTTATAGGCACTTAAAAATGCACAAACATATATAAAAACATATCAACATTACAGAAAACTAAACGCTTTCTGTAAAGGAAGACCAGAATTTGTAAATTTATTACGATACTACATATGACAAATTGAAGTTATTTACTTTTGAAAGTACTTTATGAATGGCTCCTCCCTTGGCTAATATCTGAAAAAACCAAAAAAACCTCTAGTTTAATGTACATATTTTTGTGCCTATTTATGTAAGTGGGCTTAAAAAGAGGGATGAAATTGAGAAAGCTTCAATTTCCCAGCTACACACATCTGCAGTCAGAGCTCTGAAGACACAACTTCATGCAACTAAGTGTCATCATCTGGCCAATCTACTTTGCCCAACCCTCTCAAAATATTTACAGAGGAAATTATCTGCATGTGGAAAGAAGCATCTGCTGTTGACCACGCTCCAAGAACTACTGGAGGGTTTCCAAAGCCTAACTCTCCATCAGCAACAAATCAGAGTCCAGACTACTGAAAAGTAACATACCATTAAGAAAGACTAGGAACACGTTTGGATATGAAAGTTCTTCACCACAGAGCAAGTTGACATCTTCAACACCAAGGTTATTGGCTAATTTAATAATTGGGCCATCTTCCATATCGGTTGTAATATGAGTCATGAGGGCAAGGTTTTTAACCAAACCACAGGCCTAGGAAAAGACAAAATCAAAACCTAATTTTATCCCTCCTCTTTCTGTGAGTTAATACCATACTTGCATTTTCCTCCCCAAACTGTACCTTCTCTTCTCAGCTACTCAGGAACATAATGGAAATACAAAATCAGTCCAATATCAATATTCATTTTCCAGGTATCCTGTATGTTCTAAGACAAACATTAACATTTTAAAATAAAAAAGTATCTTATACAGTGTAACTTTATTTCAGCTGCTTAATGAGACCAGCTCATATTGACTTATTCAGAAAGTTCAGAGTTCTTCCCCTCAGAGTACCTTGTATTCAGAAAAAAAAAAAAAAGAAAAGGAAACAAAAAGATTGTCAGAATCAATTTTTTTGTTGAAATATATACAAGGTTTCTTCCTCAAGCTAATGGCTAAAGAAATATTGGTACATGTTTCCAGAAACATGAATGTTTCTAAGAGAACAAAGAGAGAGAGTTTTAGGATTCCTCTCTTTCTGCTCTCACCAAAACAGCACAAGTAGTTTCACTGCAAAAATAGAATCTGTTCATGTCACTCTCGTACAGTCAAATTATTTCAGAACTGTTTCCAGACAGTCTATGCAGTGGAAAAAAAGGCAATACAGTAAGAAAGACCAGGATGTAAACAGGTAGGATGTAAGAAGTTACTCAAGTTGTGTTATCAGGCTGAGGATAATTTATGTCTTCAGAAACCTCCTTACCAGAATAATTCCTCTGATGGAGGACCAGCTGCTTCAAATTAAACAGAATGAAGACAGTACACATCTTCATTCCTCAGGAACAGAAACACAGAAAATAAAATAGAAATCACTCACCTCTCCTTCAGGAGTGTCAGAAGGGCAGAGCATCCCCCACTGAGATGGCTGTAGCGATCGAGGACCACTCACTTTCCTTGTCTTTTCAAACTGAGAAGAGATCCTGGTCATCATTCCCAAAGCAGATATGTAAGACAAGCGGGACAGGACTTGTGTCACACCTTGGCGATCCATCTTGAATCTCTTTAGAGACCAATTTCCCTGCAGAATAGAATTAATGTTTTCAAAAGAATTTGTGCAGCTCGTCCTTGTCTTGATCTCTTCCAGTGTCTAGACAGAACGATGTCTCAGGAGCTTTGCAAAACAAATGTTGCCCGTTTATACAAATCAAGTTGCTAACTAGCTATCTGCCTATAAACTCCTAGTTATCGCATATCAGTATTAGGTATTAAAGAGAAGTTGAAACAAGAGGACTGCTCTTTCAGATGAGAGGATACTCTTGCTATTATATGTCAATCACACATATATTCATCTGTCCCTCACAGGTAAACCAATACTCAAATTTAGCTAGATTAATTTTTTTTTGTTTTGTTTTACAGATTTTTGTTACTATTAAAAAAAGAAAAAAGGTCTTTGGAGTGATATAACTCTTTTATAACAGATCCCACGAGCTTTCAGTTTTCCTTTTTCCATCATTTGTTACTTTTGTAGGAAACACAGACATTTAAGCTGGAGAAGTCTGACATCAAATCCCTCTGTAGTTTATTCAAGCCTTTTGTCTTTGGAATCCAGAGGAAAAGGTTCACTGATTTGTCTTCCCAGAGAAGAGTGAGTGTGTGTGTGTGTGTGTGTGTGTGTGTGTGTGGAGCAGGTCTACCCAATTTCTACCTGGATTACACCGAGCACAAGATGCAAGGTCTGTGCACATTTCAGAGGTTTTGTGTGTCAGGACTGTCACAAGCACTCTCACTGTAGTTTTAATTAGGAGAATAGAGGAGCTCAGAGCATATTCTATGACACAAATATGTTTCCATGCCAAGCATCTCCACTGCAATCTTGAAATTTGGTGCTACAAGTTTCACCTTAGTGAAGGTGAAATTCCATATCCAGTTCTCAGCACCTGGATCATCACTTGAATACAGAAAGTTTCTGTCTGAAATGCTATTTACTCCATGTTACTGGTCAGTCCAAAGATAACATCTTTCCAAGGACTGCCTTCTGCTAATTCTTGAACCCTTTTTGGCAAACTCAGCTCAATAATTATACCAATTTGAAGCTCAAAGGAAGTAATTCAAAGCTCGCTTGCCGTACTACACCAAAACCCTTTTATTGAGGATGATTTGCTTGGCTTTTTTATCTACACTTTTAAGAGCACAATCCCATTCAGTGACCAACAGGAAGAGAACACCACCCATACAAATGATTTTGTTATTTTCTTCTACTGGAGGCTATCAAATAGTCTCAAATTTTTAATAGCAAGTGGGAAGACATCATGCCCAATAGCAAAAAGAAACCAATTTGTCCAGCAAGAGTTCACTCACTGACCATTTCGTTCTTTAAAGACTGGGAGTTATGAGAATGTAAGTGGAAGAATACAATAAATCAGTAGCTTTTCCTCCCACTAGAAAGTATTACAACTGCAGGCTAAATAAGTATGTGGTTTCTCCTCTGCTGCCCAGAAGAGCCTAAAATAAAAATGACTGGGAAAAGGGGAAGGAAAAAAATGCTGCCTGAGGAAGTCATACAAAATATTCCTTGTGCTTTGGAAGGGACAGACTGGATCCTTCAAAAGTTGTCCACAAAAACAACACCAAAAGGGGCCAGGGCAGTTGTAAGACCACCCCCATTGAGAACATCCTTTTGAGAACTCTTATGAATGGGAAGTTATCCCCTCAGTGGCATCAGGTGATTCTTCAGATGCTGCAATGTCCATCAGGCTTGTGGCACTACTGCCTGCCCTACCTTTTCTTTTTGGGGTTTTCCAGGGTAAGGAGAAGACCTGTAGCAAATATCAACGAGCACCACTGTACAGCTGATGCAGTAGGGCTACGAATTCTTTTGTATGCTACTGGTGTAATTATGAATTTGCTCAGTTATTTCATGCTCTTTGAGACTATCATTGAAGCATTCTGGTGAGATTGGAGATTGTCATTTCCAAGAATGATTTTTATGGTATTTGCTTAATCTCTTGAATGGTGTGCACTGGGCATTGTTCCTGAGAAATTATTTTTCAATGCTTAAGAGCAGATGGTGTTTAACTGCTTATGTGGCAATAAAAAAAACAAGTCCAAAGACAGAGGAAGAACGAAGACTTTACTGAATATGGACTGAATATTTGCAGATTTATCTCTGTCAGTCCAAATGGAAAAACTGGCACAAGCTAGAAGAAAGCACTAGCATTTACAGAAACAAATCTGTCAATTGTTTTGGTTAGGTGCACTGTAGAGATTTAACTACATTTGGGGCACTCATAAAATTAAACAGTGATAAGCTTTAACACTGGGATTTGTAAGTTACAGACTGTTGGTGATTTTGGATGCAATATGTGGAATTAATTCATTTACAAGAACCAAAGAAAAACCTCAGTTTCATGCTAGGCAGAAAAGCCCTCTCAAGAGCACCAGAGATTAAAAATTAAGTTCCACAATTTTTACCAGCTCCTAAAATGCTTAAGTCTAATCTAATTTCTTTAAAAAATCATGCATTTCAAAGTCTTTTACAAGCTACTAGCTGGATTTCAGGAGCAATCTCACAAATTGCTCTTGCAGATGTCTGAGGTGAAAGATGAAGTTAGTAGCTATTATTGTTCTTGTCCACTGGCATGAATGAAAGTATCTGTTCCAGTAGAAGACAGAAACAGGCTAAAATCCAACCAAGACAAATATTTAAAGGGTAATTATCAGGGGTTTTTTTGGTATTATGGCACGCAGCAGATTTCCCTGTTAAACAGATCAGTACCATTAGCAGAGAAGTACTAACTTCAATGCTGCAAATTTGTTCATTCCAGCAACTTCAAAACAAAAAGGCTCTGCCCTCAAAGAGCTCAAACTTGAGGTTGAGTGGATTTTTTTTCCTCCTGTTCATGATGTTTTCCTGCTGTTTTTCAAGAAACTTTTGTACAAATGATGTAACCTGACCCCAGCTAAATCCAGATAATAAAAAACCACATAGTCAAGTAGAACCTAGAAGACAGTCAGTTGGATAAATACAACCATGACCACTATTTTAAATTTGCCTCTTTCTACCATTCCTTCTCAAAAACTAAAAACTAAAACATCCGTTTGAAATAAAATCCGCTTGATGATTATTGATTCTTCAGTGAATTCCAAGCACGTGACAGAGTTTTGCAATTTTAATCCATAAAAACCAGGAAATAGATCTGCTTTTCAAACCAAACCCAGAAGATACATCAAAAATAAATGTATACACATTTCCATCATTCACGGTGGTGGAATGAGAGCAGGAATCCTTACTGTGGAGATGGCATTGACCATGCCATTGGTGATCTGGTCCTGCCGCATGTGCTTCACGACATCAAACTGAGCTGCTCGCTGCTTGGGGATGACCTGGTCAGCAATCTTTTTCAGCTCAGAGTTAAATTTTTTGAACAAATCTTCAAACAGAAGAGAAAGAAGCTAGAAATACAAAACAGTTAAGAGAAAAATTATACTTCTTCCAGTCTAGGAAATGGGGAAAGAGAGGGGAGACATGTGTTTAATATTTCAACCTTTCTACTTCTTGTCAGTTAAAATACAACTTCTTTGTTTCACAAATGATAATTCTCAGACAAGTTTTTTGTCTAAAGTACAGGATTAGAGAACTTATAATAGAAATTAAGTTAAATGGTCCAAGTTTAGGCACTTATCCCTTTTTGCTTTGCTTTAATCCTTTCTTCACAATATTTTAGCGCAGCCATACGTCTCTACGCTATCCAATTTCTATCTATGCCATCTGTTTTCCCTAATCTGATACATTACAATCCACCTGATTTTCTTCTTCCTCCCTAAAGTTACATATTCTTTTAAATAAGTCTTTAAAAAACTTTTTAAAAGATTTAATGCCCTAAATGTGCAACCCTGTACACACAACATACACACAAGATTAGGAGGCAAGACTGGTTTTTACTCTAATAGATATCTCAAGTTTCATAGGCAACTTCCTTACTCGTACACACTTTTATCCTGCTACTTTTTGCCAATCACAATCTATGAAAAACTAATTGCACCCTCAGAGAGTTCACCTGGTTCAACATCTGTCACTGTTTTCTAGAACTGCTACTATCTGGAAAGTGCAATACTCTTCAGATCTGTCCCTTAATAAAAAGAAAACAACAACCCAAGAAGTCCACAGTTTAGGCAATGAAGCAACATAACTCAGCTGAATAGGAAAAAAAGCCCCAAACAACCCAAAACCAACCCAGTAATAGAACCATTCATAAGTGTTGCATTTTAAGGCAATAATTTCCTTTATAGGTACATTAATTACTTCTAGTTCTTAAACTAGCCATAAAAAGAAAAGGCTAACAAAGTTGTGATATCTGACTTCTTTTGCTCTCCAATCTGCTTTGTTTCTGCAGTTTGTTCAGGCTCTCCTTACAACACCAATAGCTTTCCAAAACACTTAAATCTGCACCACATGATACATTTTAAGTATCCACAATGATGTGAGAGTGTAAACTCTAAAGCCTGGCACTGGTGTCCTGGGACTTGAGTCTACAACAGCTCCAAGTGTCAGAAGAACCAAAAATGCAGCTGCTACCAGGAATGTACTAGAAATGGTAGTTCCCAGTGTACAAAGCTGTAGGGCTGAACAAGCTACGTGTTCATCCATCACAAGCCAAGACATTCTGGAGTAATTTGAACCATACCATTTTTGTATATGCAGAATTAAACTGAATTTTAACCATCTCCATGAGATCTAGTCCCCATATTTTTTTAATGTTTGCCTTAAACAAGAAGGCAAGCAACACTCATTTTGCCATCCCTGGGATGAGCCACTAGCTTTCCTTTGCTTTCCTCAACCTCCATGCTCCAGCTGGGCTGATGAAAGCATTTGGCAAATGGTGACACTGTATAGTTGGTGACAAAAGTGGAATCCTACTGCCACTCTGGACAGACAGGTTTTTTAGACCTGACCTTGGCGTAAGGGGAAGGTGCTGTAGATTTCCCTTTCCTTTCCTTTCCTTTCCTTTCCTTTCCTTTCCTTTCCTTTCCTTTCCTTTCCTTTCCCCGTTGCTAAACTATATTCTCTCACCACTGTCTCAAGAAATCCAGTCACCTGCAACTCACCTGTGACATCACACTTAATTTAAATTAGATTACCACCAGAAATAAAAACAACTTTTATGAAGCATTGTATTAGGAAGGAGAACACACTGGAGTCCCCAAAAATAAGATTATGAGGAAAGAATTTCAGAAGTAGGGAAAAAGCAAGAGGAGGAAATGTGTTGTTTTAAGATGGCTGGTAGTCTTGTTAAATAAGAACTCAACTCTTTTGAAATTAGCTACAATAAATATCTGATCTCAACAGGTTTGAGGAGGACTGAAACATTTAACTAAACACTTAAAAAATCTCTCAGAACACATTTTTGTATTTAATTTCTTGATCAAAAAACTGCAAGAATCTCTTAATTCCATATGCCATGAGGATTATAAAGCCACACCACCCTTCCTCTTCTTGAACTAATAAAGTCAGTTACACCCCGAGTACACCAGCTTGTTACTATCTGCCAGTCTGAAAAGCCTCATATTTTGCTAATTTCACTCACAGACTCTCTAAGAGCTCTGACTATCTGGCAAAGAAGAATCTCACAATAACCACATTATTTAGGTCAAGAGCAAGAGATTAAAGAAAAAGGATGGAATGCCACTGATAATATTCAATGGATTTCATACTAAGTCCAAGGCCTTTCAGCCTTCTTCAGAGAGGAGCACTAAAGAGCAAATTATATTTAAGTAAAAAATATACTGACAGCTCATCAATTGATTTACATTGAAAATCCTAAGAAAAATTAATAAAGAAGTTAAGCTGCTGAAATACAGTTTCAGCAATTAGCTTAATGTCAGAGAATTCTAATTAGGCGCCTTGAGATTGCTATTTAGCGTTTAAGCCTTTAGAGTGCCAAATTCTCCCTTTCACACAAACTGGTTGCAAAATTAAAGACATTAGGCAGTCTTAATTATATTATCAGAACAGCTGGGATTAGGCAATCTCTGAAGTCAAGGCGGTATTCTTTTGTCACAGGGTAGAAATCCCTTGCTTTCCAGGGTGCCGGATTTTGGTGCTGTTCCATATCTCACCCATACAAAGCAAGCTGCATTAGAAACAAAAAAAAAAAAACCCAAAAAAAAAAGAAGGAGGACAAAGAACAGAGTAATGCTTAGCAAATAATGAACACATTAAGGGAAGAGAAAAGGTAGGTGAAAAGATTAAGCCTGAAATCGGTAGGTTTTGCTAACACCTCAGCTGGCACCTGGCCTAGCGAGCCTCTAGTGGCAGGCAGACCAAGAGAAAGCTCTGTAAACCAGCTTGGCTTGTGGATACAACTCTGTTATCTAAAGCTAAAGCACATTTCGTACTCTCTTGTCCCATGGGGTGTGAAATTAGCAGCTATTGTTTTCACACATTTTTATAAACACAATGCCATTTATGTCTTTACACTGTTTAGACTGCTGTGTTTTTCTCCTCACATGGGAATGGGAATCTTATCTTTTTTTTTTTTTTTTTTTTTTTTTTTTTAATTTATTCAGATTTTAAATCAACAGGATTTTTATTCCAGGAACATGCTGGCATTAGAAACAAAAACAAACCACCAACAACCATTTTATCCACACAAACTTTAGCCAAAAACAAACATCTAGAAACTCACAAAACTCTACAATATTTAATCTACAATCCAACGAAATTAGTATTTCACCAAAAAAATGGCAGAGCGGAATTCAACCATTCAGCTCGAAATTAGTATTTAAAATACTGCAAGGGAGAAACAACTACTCTTAATTAAGTTTTAAAACCCACGTGCATAGCTCTCCTTGATATAGAAAAAAAATATGCATTGGCTTTGTTGTGATGATCCTCTACATTTAAAACCTTTTGCCACATAATTTAGAACGACTTTGGTTGTTAACATCTGTGTGAGCAGACGCCTTTTCCTTACAGCTTGTAGAAAATTCTTTAGTTGCTCTACTTTCTGCTTTTAGAAATAACAGGAAAAAAACCCTACTCCTTCAATCCAGTTAAATAAGAACAATCTGATGACAAAGCAACAATTAATTTTACTGATTACAATCATACTGAACTACAGCAACATTACAGCAGAAACCCATTACAGCTTAAAAAAAATTATCCCATTAGAATGTTGCAGTAATGTCCATTTACTACTCTTCACGCTTTAGAAACATATTCTGCCTCAGTACGGGGTAAAAAATTGATGAACAGTGAAGGTATTAATTTGAAGAAAGAATTTTCTTATCCTAACAAGTTAAGAAGTTTCTTTCATTGCATTTGTGCTTTGAATGTGTTCAAAAGTGCCATCTTAGTTTCCTCAGAAAACTAGGAAGAAAAGCATGTGGTTTTTACTCTAAAATAATTGCACTGTGTGTGCATGGAGGACAGGGTGGAAAGGAGGATTATGAGACAATACGCAAGCACACATCTTTAAAAATATAATAAAATGAGAATTTCCACTGGACAGGAATAAAAAGGAGCAAATATTGCTATGCGTGCAGAAACAGAAGCCCCAATACAAATGCTGTGGGTAGCAGAGATGCAATTTCTGCAATCCAGTGCATTTTGTGTACTTACCTGAATTTCTGATGCATGATCAATAACCACTGGTGATACCAACTACTAAAACTCCAACTTACGTTAGTACTTAGCACAGCAAAGAAGTCCAATCCTGATATAAACTGTTTAACCAAATAAGCACACATGGCAAGGAAAAAAATCCATGCCTTCACCAAGCCTGCCCTTCACTTGACAGGCAAATCCCTCCTGCATTATGGGAAGGCAGTTTGGCCAACAGTGGTGAACTCTGCAAAAGCATGGTGCCAGCCAGATACCTCAAACCACTCCCTCCTTTGCAGCCCTTTGATACTGCTGCTGCCTCCAGTGCCAAAATTCTGCAAGCAGAGAACCCCACAAAATCCACTTTCATTAGTTGCTCAGGTGAACTGTGTACCACTCGTTTTGATAATTCATGCTACTCCAGAGGCCAGAGAGGCAGCTGACAGCAAACGAGCAGCCTTACGGGCACCAAATTACAGGAGGCTTGAGTGGCTGCTGTGTAACCCAGTGACACAGGCTGGATTCTCCACAGGAGGACAGCCTGGAGCTGACATGCAGGCACCTCCTTAGTCCCAGTTTATTCCCCTACCCAGCTGCTTAGAGGGGAACATTGGTGGATGGCTCTTACTGCTGCCTTCTCGACAAGAACAGTGTTATGGCACAACTAGAACTGATGCTGTGTTTGCACTGCTCTGTCCTTTCACCTGGTATAAAGAGGCAATACAGAAGTGAGGATATAATGTATTAGTCTCAATCACGGAAGCAGACCTATGAGTAAACATAGAAAAGCCAACAAAATAAAATGTGAGGGAAAACACTTCAATTGAGAAGACATGGATACTCCTTATTCTTATATGTTTTAAGAGAAGACAGTAAAAAAAGCCCTGAAACACTTGGCTCTGAAGTAAAAACTCACCTGCCCTGCCAGCTCCAAACGTTTATTTCCATAATAGTCTCTGTCATCAACTTTATTTTCTCCTTGAGCCAAAATTACTCTGCGTACCATCACTGCTGTGTATATGCACTTGGCACGAAAATTGAATTCCTTCACCTGTAAACAAAAAACCCCAAAAAACTAAACAAAACCTACCAATGTTACACGGTCAGCTCCTTAGTTCTTACGCATCTATAAATGCATCCATTTAAATCACTGGTAATCTGGGCTGAGTGAGTTACAAAACGGATTTCAGCACTTAACTTTCTTTAAAAATGCAAAAAAATATACATTAGTGACTTTGAAACAGATAGCAAAAGAAAGTAAATCAGAATAAAGGTATAGGTCATGAGATGAAAGTCCTGAATTAACACCTGATACTGGCTAGCTATGCAAAAAAAAGTGCATAGTTTGATTAGTTCAATGCTACAGCATTTCACAAAGATTTCTTTCGACTCAATCCAAGTTTTCCCCTTCATTTTGAGGATGATTTACTTTATCTCAGCTACAAAGCCATCAAAGACATTTTTCCCTGCCAACAAAGCTTGCAGCCTAAATAACCACACAAGCTTACTCCTGTTTAAAAAGCCCCCAGAATGTGACATACAAGCACATGGGTGAGAATGGTTGATGCCAGCAGCTCTCTGGCTTCTTCCATCTTTGTCTTCTTTGGGCCTCCCCACATCCTTTGCCTTCGCACTTTGTTTCCAATGTACTTCAATGCCTGCAAAGAGGGGGATTGACCTGAGTTAATATCAGAACTGTAACCTATACAAATATACAAATATACAGATATACAGATATGTGTGTATTCCTCAACCAGCACAATCTCACCAGCCATGGATGACACAAACACCAAACAAACTGCAAAGCAACAAAGCTGTGATACCAAGAAAACAATTCCTGAAAATTGACACGACTGACTATGCATACAAAGCGTTTGCTCAGGTTGATAATATTTGGAATGGAAAGTGGTGAAAATTAATTATTACTACGATACTAAAAGAAAGGATATGGCAGAGATATAGAAAAAAGGATTCTATAAATTCCCAAGATATCTAGTTTGTTTAATTAGATTTTTCACTTTCAGTTCTTTTGTGTACTTGCTAAATTTTATTCAGAGGTCGCACTCACTGTTTAATACCCCCAAAAGCTACTGTGTGGCATCCACATCTGTCTCCAGGAGTGCCTTGCAGTGGATTCTTACTCTCCTACTTGCTGCAAATCAATCTGCAGAATTCCTAGTTAGATGAGTCAAGAAGCTATCCAAATCCGCACAGGAAGTTCCTCATGGAAATGAAGCCATGAAACTATCTGAAAGAATCACTCTCTCCACTAAATGACAGACTGTCCTCTCCATCTGTTACCCTCTTCCCCAAAGAGCTACCTCTCTGTTCACTTCACTTGACATTCCTTGCACAGAATAACTTCTGTATTTCTGTTTTTCTATCTTCCTGGATACTTCACATTCCTCTGTGTTGCCCCAGCTCACTATCTTACTCATCTGACTCTGAATTAGGAGCTCTGTAAGTTAACTGGAACCCTCAAAAGCCCCCAAAGATGTTCACTTCAAAACATTAAACATCACACATGGAAAGATCTGACAAAGTTTACAATGAAACAGCAGAAACAAGATTCATTTTCAAAAGCTTCTTCTAGCAGATTAATATATACCCATTTGCTCCCAGCAAAATGGACTATTTTCTGGCTAACATAAAAAGTACATGAGCTAAGAGAATTCTGCTCTGAGTCTTTAGCAGGACAGAGTCTTTAGCTACTACTGTAGGCTTCATACAGGAGACCAGAATAGGAGAACATCTACTCGTGATGAAATGGTCACAGCCACATCACCAGGGCTTCTGCAAAACAGGGTGCTACTGCTTTCTAAAAAAGTCTTCAACAGACCCCTCTAATTTTAGGGATATTGCTATTTGTTATATACAGGCTATGCCATTAAAACTACGCCTTGGGCTTCTGAAAACAAAGCATCCCCCCTTTTTTTCTTCTCCAGTTAGGTTATGAGAGCAAAGTCTCACATTTGACAAGTCCTGACCCTTTAAAAAGCCTCAGCTTGAAATAAACAAATCCTTAAAAGACAAAGTCTATGTCCAGTGCTGACACAGCAAAGTGGTCAATAGCCACTGTCTTGATTTTTATGGTCTCTGGCCATGTGAAAAGACACACCTGCATCTGTGTAAAAATCTGAGCCTTTTGGCATTCTTCCAGGCTAGGAGCAAATGCAGCCATCACATGTTCCTCTGTGCCAATCATCTGTACAATCTCCTGGTCACTCTCAACACCCATGGCCTAGGAAAAGAAGAAAAGACAGAAATAACACAGGCTTTATGTTAACTCACTGACATTTGCTTATGCTAATTTGGTATTGTTTGTCTGCATTACTACTAAGCAAGAGCTAGTTCTTCTCTAAGAAACTGTGCCATCTGGCACTGGCAGCACATATTCCAGCTATGGAAGAACGTTAAATGGAAATCTTGATAAGCAGCAGGAACACACACACACACTTTTTGGAGAGCCATTTTGGGGTTTTTTTTTTTTTCCTTTTCTTCACTGACAGGAATTAAATTCTGTGGGTTTTTTCTTTAAAAAAAAATACTGAGTAAAACCAAAGTGTTTAACAATGAAAGCCAACTCAAAATCTACAATAAAGAAAGGAAGGTGAAATTTCTTAAAGGAGCACTTACAGTCTCTTACCACAAGCAATTTTGCAAACTCAGCTGACTGTGATCTAACTCATCATATTTGAGAAATTATTACAATTTACCCCCTTTGCAGCTCTCTGCATTTAGAGGATGACTTCACTACACAATTCCACTTGAAAGACATTCTATTATTTCACTGATCCGTGGACACCTTGTTAGACTTTATACCATGGAAAAAGCTTAATAAACTAAGAAAGCGCTTAACAGGTTTAGAAAAATCTCTCTATCAGTAAGTGTTTCAAGGTGGCAGCCAGCAGTGAAGGCTTTTGTGGATTCCAGATGGTGCTAAAGCTTCCCCCCTTCACACATTTGCCTGGAGCTCAGCCATATCAAGAAATGGAATAATCTCACTAAACCTCTTCTGGCTGAGTTGTAATATGTTTCTCAGAACTTTGTGAGGAAGTTACGTTTGCATTCACATTATTCTCCAAAGTGCCTGCCACAAAGACCATTGTAAATAATGGCCTATGTAGACTCTAGTATTCTGGTTCTCATTAAAAACTGGCAGTACCCCAAAAAGTCACATTTTCCTCAAAAATGCAGAAATACCGTCCCTTCTTATTGCCTTCATGGAGTGTGTCACTTTGCTTAACACCTACCTAACGTCATTCCCTTGGAAAACTATTACTCTAATTGTGAAGTATTCAGTTTCTTTTCTTCTTTCCTTTCTTTCTCTTTGAACAAAGAAGTGGTTAAAGTTTCTTTAAATTCAAACTCTGTCTTTTCACCTTATGGTTTATTAGAAATTAAAGCGCCGCAAAAGTATCACAGCCCCAGAGCAGAGTGAGGACTCTCCTTGTTTAATGCAAATCCCAGATCACAATTCCACCATCTCAGACAGACTTGAGTGCCAACTCCAGATGCAGTTGCCTCACCAGGTAAGAGTGTTCCATCATAGTTTGGGCCCATTAAGGAGTCACCCCTGTGAGCCCAAGGCTCTTTTTAGAACCAGAAGTTGGCCACGTGATATTACTGTGGTTGAGATCTCTGTTTTTCAAATATTATTACACTTCCTCACCTTTTTAAATAAGGTCACACAGTAGTTAAAGAACCTCAGCAGAGAAGTTAACAAAATTCCTCCTGGCCTGAGAGCCAGACTCCCAAGGTAAGTCTACAAAAGCATGAAAGCTTCACAACAGTACATTCCCACGTGTCTAGGATTTAATAGCTGACCAGCAAACTAGTTTAGGAGCAACAACTAGATTCATGCAATTATTGCACTTAGTCTAAAAGTTTTTAGAAGAACAAAATTTCCCTGCCATTCTAGACACGTACCACAAAGGAATTTATCTAAAGCATATCAACTGCGAGCTGATATCACCCTATTTCTCTCCATCAGGTTAATTCTAGGATGGCAACCAAATTTTAAGTGTCACAGAAAAACTGGGGGGAAAAATGTCAATCTGAATTTTTATTATGTTTTTTTCATACATTAAAAACTGAAAGCCATAGTAAATTAAAGAGGGTTGATGATTTCTTCTGCCTTGATGAATTCTCTTAGCAAAAGTGTTACAGCAAAAGGATATGAGTAAGACAGATATTTATGCCTGCGTAGATTTTTTAGCTGGAGTTTGTAGCAGCAAAATCACCAGAGAATTCTAAATTTCTGGGTGGGAAAGTCTAGGATCTGTCACCAAACATATGTTGTGTTGTTAAATATGTGCAAATTGAAGGAAATTAATTTATGAGTAATGACTAAAACTCAGGCAAATGACTGAAAAAGATGCGCTAATACAACAGCTTAAAAATAAACCTATTTATTCTCCTCTATATTCTCAACAGTCCTGGGCAGAGTTGCATACACAAATCCACCTACAAGCAACACTGAAAGGACAAGCTGCAAGGCCCATGCTGCTATCAGACAGATTTGTAATCTGAACTTTGGTTTTCAGTAAATTGGGCCCTTCCAAGAAAAACCAAACAACTAAAAAACCAAACCAATACAAGAAAAGTACTCCAGAATTAGCCTGTAACATCATTAGAACAGTAACAAAATATCCCTTGGTTGTTCCTTGTGTTACCTAAACACTGAGGACACCCAATATAGGAACGAGCCCTATGCTTGAAACACTGGTGGTCCTAGGACAAAACTGAGGGAAAGGGAATTAACATAAAAGCAAAGCAAAGTAGTAGAAAAGATGTCTAATTTCTTTTTGATTGGAAGGCAACCTCACAAAGGGATAATTTTATAGGAGAGGGGGGAAGGAGATATTGTAAAAGCATAATTTAACAGTGGCAGTGAAACGATGAGGAAAAAGAAAGTAGCAGGCTGCTGAAGACCACAGTTGAAGGTGAGCAGTCAATGAACATAAAACAGACAAGGCAAAGCAAGCATTCAGAGTATTCAGATCATCCTGAGTGCCAAGCGGGAGAAAGTGGTCCTAGCAGGGTCAACCCCTTCCTAGGACTGGGGAGCTTCCTGCTGCCCAAATGTGTGTGTGTGTGTGTGTGTGTGTGTGTGTGTGTGTGTCCATCTCTGTGTGCACACACACGTACAGATGAGGGCGTGAGCCCAGCTCTTCCTCCCCCAGCTCATGTCTTAATGATGATGTCTAGGCGTTTCCATGGCACTTCCCTAGAATGTAGTTCTGCAGTCCATCAGGCTAAATTACAGCACAGAGACAGGCAGATGACTGGATTAAAAAGATGTCAGGGAAGTTCAAGGTTGACATCACAGACAGAATTGGTCTGGAGCTTTCATAATTCAAAAGATATGAGCTATGAAACAACAGACATGGGAACCCATAATCCTGCAGATCCAGTCAGACCACCATCCAGCTGCTCCCCTAGAGATGCACCTTAACAGCTCCAAGGCTAAAGCAGGTTTGTAAAAATGAAACTCAACTTGCTGCTCAAATCTTTTGCCGCAGGTGCTAGAGCAGTTTCTTACAACTCCCACATAAACTAAAGATATTTCACCTACGATTTCGGTCTTAAAATTCAACTTTTAAGTCCCTGTAAGCTACTTATAATCCTCTTCCTTCCCTAACCAGTTTTGCTGTAGTATGCAACACTTACTCGCAGAGCTCAAACCTACCAAATCGAGATGACAAAAGAAAAACAGCCCTTACCTTTGAGCAGCTCTAACTCCCTGCTCCTATGGAGCTTCCCGCAAATGCAGCAGTGCCGTCTTACCTCTAATTCCGATGATTTTCAGGGGAGAAACACCCTTACATAACACACAAATATTCCAAACCTCCTCCAATGCTACCTCAAACGGTCCAAGCCCCCCAGGTAAAGCACATGTGTACATCCTAGCCTGACATACTCAAAAGAGCACTGTGCAGTTCACACAACCCTAAGAGATGTGCACAACTGACAACTAAAACAAAGGTCTCCTGGGGTTGCAAGGCAGCTCAAAACACCCTAAATACCCCTGTCCTTGCATATGTGTACAAACTAATGAAGAAGTGTTACAATGTAAGCAGGTAGCAAATTGTCTGTGTTTGTTTCCTGTGACAAGGCAGGTTAAAAGGCACTTTAAAAACTGCAACAAACTTTAAGGGCAATATTGTCTGCTTTATTTCACTACTTCAAAAGTAAAGTTGCATTTCCATATATAGGGACTGCACAAATGATTCTGTTACTCCTAGGGAAAGGTTAGGGAAAAGTGTGTAAGCTAGCATAGCTACAAAGCCGTAACTCCCCCACATCTAACTAGCAGATACCTCAAGTCTTTCCTAGAACAGTGCCATGCACATGCCTTTTGTAGCCTATCAAATTTCAGTTTACTTGTGGTCAAAGTGCTCAAAACCACAACTTGCATATGTTTGGCCCCAGTGGCTGTACAACGTCTGAGCATGCCCATCCCAAAGATCCCTACGGGTCTGGATGCCAATAAAAACAAAGTGACAGGACAAGGTCATTCTGGCTTGCAGCTATAGAGGAGGATGAACTGAATGCAGATGCCTCCTTTAGGCACAACCCAGTCCCTATCCAGCCAGATCAAGTGACCTTAAGATCTACTCTATTTCCACAGCTCCCCACAGCCCAGGTGCCTGTGGCTTCATTCCTCACCAAAAAGGATGGAGAACACTGTGTTCAGGTATTCCCCTAGCATGCAGCTCTGCCCATGACTTATATACCTGAAACACAAGGGTGACCTTGGATTCTAGTCCAGGAATTTCAGCCCTCAGCTCTGTCAGTTTGTAATGTTCTCTCTTTCACAGTCCTTGCCTTTGACAAAGATTTCTAGAGGACATATTAGTACACCTCCACCTTACAGATGCAGTAGCTTCAAATAAACACTAGATTATAGATCTGCAATATTTCCTTTCTCTCTATAATGCTACAATGATTTTCTGCACCTCATCTATTTCTTAAGTCACATACGGAACATCAGGTCAATTAAAGCTATTGGGACTGGAAAGGCAATCCAAAATTGCTCACTGTCTCTCAGATAGCCTCTGACAAACTGCCCCCTCTAGCTGGCCAGTGCACTGAATGGCAGCCCTTATTATTATTTGTTTTGTTAGGCAAAACACAGAGGTCTGTGGAACTCGGTTGTAGCCTGGATGCTGGTCTGGCAGGAAATGCAGAGCAATGGATTTTTGCCACTGCTTTCTCATTTTTAGTTTTGAATTAGAAATCATACATGTAGCTGTTTCAGTACAAGTTAAGGATTCAAAGGCAGACAAAACTTCAGATCTTAGATTGTCTATACAGCTTAATTTTGTCCTTTGCAGATGTGGATCTCTACATCACAAGAAGCAGAACAGCTACTAATAACAGGAAAGACACATGCTTCATGCCCAAGGCTTGGGTGTTGGCAGAATTACTCTCCTTGCTTTTCCAACAGATCTCCCATGTATAATACTGCTGTGTGAGAGAGCTGAACTTAGATAAGCACCCCTAAGTTTGGGATTCTCCAGGCCGAGGGCTATCACATTTGTAATCTTGCTTCTAGTAGGTAAATAGAACAAAGCAATAGCACATTACAGCAATTCCCAAGAAAGGAAAATTGGAGACTGGTGACTGCTTTCATTTCCAGCTGAAGAGACTCATTGGAAAGTAAACAGAAGCTCCCTGAATTTCATGTCATTAAATGAAAGGTAAAAAAGATGACCACTCATGAGAACTGCTGGAACGGAACATTCAGAATAGTTAAAGTGGGTGTAGCTAATTTGCTATGGTATTAAATCAATAGAAATCATTGAAAAGCACTAGCGCCAAGAGCTTCAAACAACTGTAACCTGTTACTCAACCAGTAAATGAAAAATTAAGGAATATTATCTAAAATAGAAAAGATACTTATGAAGCAGGGGATTATTACAGCAAGCATTTTCAGAAGGCAATAAAATACTCAGTACAATTTTGCTTAGAAAAACAAGCCAACAACCATCTCCTCAGATGACAACCCAGAGCAGTTACTCTACGTGAGCAGGTATTTATCTGTACCAGCACTGGGTGACAAAATGTAAAGTATAAAAACATAAGGTAGGGAGGAATCCAGCAGTTTGGTACTGGAACAAATGGATTAAGAGCCACATGAAAAGTTTCCCACAACACAAGAGTTGTGAATTTAATCCTGGCACTTTTATGTGCATTTCTGTCCATAAATACCTTCTCAAACTCGTTTAACCCAGGCCACTTTAAAAACAGATGATCTCCTCTCTTGTATTTGAAGAGATTTGCTTGATCAGAGGTAACAGCCATTTACTTCTCAAGTCTAAGCCCAATGATTAAACTGTTTTCTAGTACCGAGGCACACAAGCACTGCGGCAATTCGGACAAACCACAAATAACATCTGAGCCATGGGCACGAGCAGCTCCGGTGCTGCGACCTCGTGCTGCCCTCTCCTGGCACACCATTCCCTGTGACCACCTCTCCAAACCTTCTGTGCTGTAAGAGAACACAAAAAGAGAGTTTTGCCTAGATCCAGCCAGTCAGGCTATCTCGTGCCTCCAAGAATGCAGCCCAATTTCCTCCTGCACACGCAATGTACCAGCCTGTAAACCCACAGGCAGCAGGAAAACATTACAGGACAGGAAAGAGCTGCCAGCTGTTGGCAGGACAGGTTCCAGCCCAAGGCCAGGGGATGCCCTACTGTCTTCTCCAGCAGCTGGACAGAGCATGTCCACCCACCGCCTTTCCTGGCTGCAGCCCATGAATTTGATTCTACAGACAGAAAACCAGAAACAAAGACCCTTAACACAACTTGTAACACGGTTCATAACAAACCAAAATGCTTCTGACCTGTAGCACCTCACAAGACAGAGTAAGGGGGTGGCAGGTATCTGTCTTGGCTCAGCAATGCTCTCCTTGCAGAAAAAATACAGCACATATTCTCCTTTTTGCTGTACAATAAAGATGACTTCCCAGAGGAAAAAAGCTTGCAGTTTCTAAGCCCTCCTTCTGTACATATTAACTCGAGAGCTGGTGCCGATCTTCATTCTTCTGCTACAACACAGAATTTTTTTCCCCTTCTCTTTTTTTTTTTCCCTGAACAAACAGCTGTGTTACCTTAAATATGATAGCAATGGGAATATCTTCTGACAGAGTGTTGTGTCTCAGGTAAAATCTTCCTTGTTTCACAACCAGATTTGTTCTGCTCTTCTTCTCATGAGTGGAACTAAGTTAAAAGAAAAATAATATTATGTCCAAGAGAGTGTTTGCACTGACTCCTAGAATCTTTTGTATAGAACTTAGCAACTTGAAAAATCTTTCACCTGAATTAATCCCACTTTCTCCTCTTTTAAAAATTACATCAAACTAGTCAGGGATCAGCCTGTAACTTGGAAGTAATAGGCTATTATCACCGGTGCTGGGGACTATTTGGAATATTTGACTTTAGCAAGAAGAAGTCTGTACTTTTTAAAATCATCTTTACATGCTTTGATAATCAGTTTTGATGTAATCAGCAAGGTCAAACTGTGAACAAGTACTGCAGCAACAGTGGTAACGACATAACAGTACCTGGTGGCACATTAACCTCATCCAGACTTCCTGAGAGACAGAAGAGTAGCTAGGAGAGATGTGAGAGGCCTCTGGAGAAGAAAAAACAGCCCTCACACTGAACAGTGACAAGCACCATAGAATGGACCAGAACGCAGCTTTAAAAATAAAAAGCAACCAACCACAGGCCAAACAAAATAGAAACAAAACTTGACCAAGGAGAAAAGGCCAAGTTTTGACTACTGTTCCATCTTCAGTAATTCGTGTTGTAAAAAATATTTGTTTCCTCCTCTGCTGTCTTTGCCTTTAGAAGTTTTTATGCCAATTTTTATGTAGAGAGGGAGACAAAAGGTTACATCCAATTTCTACTGCAGTAACTTCATGTTACTTGCTGCAAACTGAGAACAAATACCACCAATTAGGAAGTGCACTTTATTACATTAAAAACTAGAACTTGTTTTTCCTAATCTGGGATGAATTCTGAAACACCTGAGCAACTTTCACTGATTTTTGTGGGAATACTATGCCATTTAGGGATGAAATTTACTTTTTTTACCATACTAAATGACAGGAGCATTGAATGTCTACAGCTTTTTCTGGTTAAACTGTACTAGGAAGAAACCTCCACAGCTATTTAAACTACAACAATGAAGTTCTAAAGCTTTGGGGTGATGTAGGAATTTACCATACCTGGTAACAGAAGCTCCAACTGTGCCTTTTCTATCAGCTTCAACAATGATTCTGTTTTTGGATAACTGCTCTTGAATAAGAATGACTTTCTCTACACCTTTGACAATGAAATAGCCACCTAGTTAACAGAAAAAAAAATATTTTGCATGTCAGTACCCTTGCACCTTACTTGTCTCCTCCAATATGCTTTTCAATACAGATCACTAGAAAATGCACCGTAAGTACACAATGGGAGAGTAAATTCTCCCTTAAAAGAGTAATGAACCAACTTGACAGATAAAAAACAAAGAAGTTGCTTGTTATAACCCTCCAACTTCTCTCTATATAGCAAAAAATACAATGTTATATGTAAAAATTTATTCTTGCTTCACAAAAGGCAATGACAAATGAGAGTTCCCCACTCTGGAGGACATCGTACTCCAGTCTTTCCTAATCTGTTTAATTTTCAATGAATGAACTCCATCTTTTTTCTCATATAACACAGCACTGTACAGCACTATATATGAAATTCAAAATAAAATATTCAAAATTTTGGTATGTTGCTTTTTGGGGTTGAAAACTTTATCTGCAAATACCAATTATTCCCCTTCTCAACCAAAAGCCTGACAATTTCTTTTAGCTGCAAGCACATACTTGAGAAGCTTCCACAAAGACTTAATGGTGGCAGGAAAACATACCAAAGGAGCCTTTTTTTTGCTGAAAAAGTTTTAAAACTCAAGCACAGATGGGGAAAAAAAGAACATGAGTGAAAATGTACCTGGATCTAATGGACACTCATTTAGTTTGGCAAATTCTGCAGGAGTTTTCCCAGTAAGTACACAATTGGAGCTACGCAGCATTATAGGCATTCTGCAAGAGAAGCAGTTACAATTTTACTTCAGACTCTGACAGAAAAATATGAATAGTCAAATTCAGAACAAAAGCCATGCTGAACAGTCTGGAGATATACATTTAAGGCAATAAGAACTTATGCATTCTGTAACCAACAGGTTTTCATTTAAGCCCACCTTATTTCACTGAACATGTAATTGAAAAGAGAACTGAAACTGGACACCTACAAGCAGAAACCACAGACTTCCTATTTAATTGTTATGCAGCTACTCGGGCATCCTGACAAGCAGGGTCACCAAGGCCAATGGCAAGAACAGAGAAGAACATGCCACTGCAGATCCACTGTTTCCAGTTTTAATTCAAGTTAGTTTGTATGTCATTTCCCACACAGGAATGACACCTTCTGGCTGCAGAGAGAGATTGCCTCTAATTCATAACCTAAGCATAAAGTGTCCCCAGTAGCAGCTCTGATTTCTCTCGTGTCCTAGCAGAGAAGCCTGCAAGCAAGCATTTTGTGAAGCAACACGTGGTGGAAAGATAATCCAATAAATTAAAAACACATTCAACGCTTAGGGAAGTAAATAAAAGAGAAACTAAAGAATCACAGACTGCATATGAGGCAAAACTTCTTCACCCGAGGACAGTCAAACGGGACAAGCTGCACGTGGAAGCTGGGCAGTCTCCATTCATGGAGGTTTTCAGGACCTGACAGGATGAAGCACTGAGCAGGAGGCTGTACTAGAGGCTGAGCAGGAAAACTGTACTCTTTGAAGCTTAATTATTCTATCACCCCATGATAGATTATAGAATGCTTGCTTTCTATTTGGTTTACTGCACAACTAACCAGCAATGCTTTTGTAGTTATTATTGAAAAGTGTATTTTTATAGTCAGCTTCCTAATGTACATTTTCACTCCCAGATCATTCATTAAAACTTTGGAAAGAGAGAATATTTTACTTCCAAAGAGAAAGCTGTATTTTGCAAAAGATAAAAAGAGTTTACCACTACTATCTACCAAAAGATCTCCATGCCCTTTAGCCTCTTCTACAAAAAAGATGACTTTTGATCCAGCTTACAGAATTTCATTCCTTGGTGGACAGCCTTTGTAAGAACTGTGTTCAAAGTGTTTTCTAAAACATGCATTGACAAAAATTATTTATGAGCTCTACCACACAAATATTTTCAAACTCTGAGATTTTTCATTCAAATTTACTTCAATAAAAAACAAGATTAGGCTATATTTATTGTATTCAAATCTTATAATTTATTTTAATTTCTCTGCTGTTTTCATACTCATATCTTAAAAGAAAACTGATTACCTCAAATTCCACATTTCTGCAGAGTAAAAAAAAGCTATCTTTTCACTATATTTCATTGAGAAATGCTTGCTGGAGATAAGAAGCTTCATATGACAAGCAACACAAAATATAAGCTTCATGCACTAGCTGTTTCTGTCAGAAACAGGAAGCAGTTGGCATAAGGTAAAATGGAATACTCAAATGCCATTACTGAAACCTCCAGTGAAACATATGTCCCAGTCCAAACTGCATGTCAAGCAAGAGCACTGGCCAAAGGAAACAGGTGTAATACTAGGGACAGATGAGGAAAATTATTTCCCATGGAGATAATAACTGGATATTAACAGTTTTTAACAGCAAAAAACTTTTTGCATGTAAGTCATTAAAGCCAGTCTAATAATGTAACCTGAGCAATTTTAAATGAAAGCTTAACTTATGCAGCAGAATTAATGCTTGCTTTCCTGGTTTTACCATCCACCTTACACAGATGCTACTCTACATACTATGTGTGAAAGACTGAGCAATTTGGCTACAAAGCAAATATGCCTGATTTTATTTTACAATAATGCAACTGGCAGCTCCAGGCATGCATTTTCCTCTGTATTCTTATATCAACAGAATCAGAGACAACATTCATCCCTATATCCATTCTCCTCTGGAAGGAGACATTATCAGAAGCTTTTGCAAAACGAAAATCCCTAAAAATCCTGTACAGCTGTCTGTGAAGATTTGCCTGCTCACTGTTTCTTTTAACAAGGAAGCAGGGTTGGCCTACATCCGTTCTGCAGTAAAAACTCTTCCCAACATGGCAGCAAGCTCAGCGGGTGGTGCCTGACCTGCCAATGGGTAAGGCATTGCGGATGATCCTCTGGCTGCCTCGGGTGTATTCAATATCCACGGTGATGGGCGCGGAATAGGTCATGTCCCGCAGGCGGCACTGAAAGGACAACAGGCACACAACAGGTCAGCTGCTGACTTCAAGATGAAAAATCTCTCTTAAAACAGCCTGCGCTCGCCCTGTCCTGCAAATCCCCACAACGAAATCAAGCAAGGCAAAGCTGCAGCAAGATCTTTGTTGCACCTGAAGAATGTCTGACAGACTCTCCTGTTTACAACAAAATCCAAGAAAGTCCAAATAGAATTACTCTGATTTTCAAAAGCACCCAGCAGATCCGTGCCTTCAGAATACAGCACTGCAGAGCTTAACTTCTAAACTCTCTTAATTAAACAAACAGGTCTAATTAAACCAACAGGTCCAATCAGCAGAGCTGGCACAAAGACCACAGCGTGTCTGAGCAGTGCCCAGCTCAGGGATAGGCAGGCTCTCAACAGCTGAAGATTTGTGCTGCCATATGAAGTATGACGGAATGGAAAGGCACAAGACTGAGAGACACCATGGTACCTTATTAGCAGAACCTGCAAACCTCACTGTATGGTACTGTTTCTAAAGATGACTTACAAAAGCCTCACTACAGAATCACTTCCTGCAAAGATTCCCAGAATTTGTCTGCAAATTCCTTGGAGACCAAGAGAAGGAGAATAAACTTATCTAGGGCATTAGATATCTCAAGGCTCAAACCTTTCTAATCCCATCTTTCTGGTCTGTTCTCCCCAGCCTCAGTCTAAGATGCTGTTGTTGTAAAGTGTGGGGTGTCTCTTCATGCAAGGCAGGCCTCACTGCATCTGCTGAACACAACAGAGCCACTCACAGCAGGTCGTTCGTGACCTCACTGGGCGTGCTTTACCTTTCAGCTCCAGGACTACAGCTTCAAAGGTAGTCAGACATGCACATTTATGATTCTGCAGTCTTTCAGTGTATTGATTATGTACTAAAAAAAGCCTATTAAGATTGCGTTGTGTATCGAAGATGCAGCTCTATGGAAAAACACGCCTCAAGAATCATCCCAAACTGGATGCTTCTCCTCCTCTCCACACTAGGAAGTAAACCTCTTCTCCAGTAATAAAGTACTGATATAAACCAGCAGCTGCCAAGCCATGCCTTGCAGGAGACCAGGTGCCATTCTGCTCCCAGCAACTACACGCAATTTAAAAGAAATGAGACTATTTCCGTATTCTAATTACTTTAAATTCATCAGTATAAACAGTTCATGAAACTGCCTTAAGGACTGGAAGAAAAAGAGTTGGACAATCTCTTTAATACTCCTTGGGGAGGAAAATGCCTTGGGATTTTCTGTGTGTGCTTTTTCAACACAAGACCCAGATACAAAATGCGAATTACAGTGTAGTATTCCAGCGGGTGTATTTTTGTATCACCTTCCTTGAGTTAACTTCTTACTCTACACACCTGAAAGAAAAGACAGGCATGACTTGATATACACTCAGACCCTCATAAAAATCTAACTATTCTAGGTGGTTTTGGGAAGGAATTTTATAAGCCTTCAACAGAGAAACATAACAGCAGATTCCTAACTATCCAATCCTTTTTTTTTCCTCAAGGCATCCAGGCTTGACCTGAGCAGCATCCTATTTAAGAAAACAACTGTGGCGTCCATGTGCATACAGCACACTGAGAATAAATAGAAATTATGAACTAGCATTAAACATCAATGAGAATATATTTGAGGTACAAGCCTATCTTATTCTAAACTCCAGGCAAATATGCTCTACAAACATTTATTTTGCCTTCTTCTGCATATACAGTTATTTTAGTTATAAAATAAGTAAGCCTATTGATACCTAAATTCTTGAATATGAGTTGTTGGCCACAAACGAGTTTTTGCATGCAATTTCATTTATATAAAAAGAAATGTTTCCTGTTGCATTTTGTGCATGTTCCCATCTACTCACAGAATGTGAGCTAGACATTTGTGGGATGCAGCAACCATCCCGTACGTACACCTGGCTGAGTTATTGGCTTCATTTCAAAGCTTTCCACCGAATGAGATTTGAGTCAGGTCACTGCAGACAGAAAGTGGATATGCCCAAGTGGCAGCCACTGGACAGATGATTCTTTTAGAATTTCTCCAAAACACCAAAAGGATTTCATAATAGATAGTCTAGATTAGATGACAAAAAAGACATTTCAAGTAATAAGTGGACAGAGCAAGGAAAAAAGCATCTGATACATCATGAATTATGAGGTAGACAACAGGCTGCAAATAGGTAAATGAGTGCAAGTTCCAAGCTCAGTTTCCCCTTCAGATGCCAAAAAGAAGTGGTTGCTACCTCTGTGCAGCAGCAGAAACCCCACAGCACAGCAGCAGGAGAGAAACACCGTGTTCCTGAGCACTTTGAAGAGAACTGAATGGCTCTAGATACATGACAGCAATCCTAAAAGATCAAAGCTTCTGCTAGCTTAAGACTTTCTCAAACATACAGAGGCTACCTTATATCCTGTTGGGCAAAACCAAGGGACTTTCTGATTTCAGCAGCACGTCCTCCAACACCCATCTTTATTCCAGAAGTACAGTCTACTTACTAACCTACATGCCTACAGCACTTGCAATGAAATTAAATATACTCCTCAGAAGGCTGATGTTCTTCTGCAGCTTCTTGCAATTTTAGCAGTTGCCACCTGTTCCTGCTTAAAGTTTTCATGTTTGCTTTCTGAATCAGACTTTAAAAATATGAGAAAAAATCAGATACAAATTACCAAGGACTGGAAGGGAAACAGACACTGAAGTGACTTAGGGTACAGACAGTAACAAGGCTAATATTAAAAATAAGTTAATAAAAATATCAAAGAACCCTACATTACAGCATGAGGACTTCAGCTCTATCATAAGGAGAGCCACAAGATCAAGCAAGAGAAGTACTTTCACTACTTTCACAGAATCCACTCAAATTCAGCTAACACAAAATACTGAATACAGCAGAAGAAAAATTAAGATAAAATTTTAAAGTTTTATTCATTATGTTTAAACCTCTGAGGCTTCTTTTTACATAGATGGCGGAATGCATTGCACTACCTAATGTAACAAGCACGTACTCAAAATTACATGCAGCTATTATCCGAGATATTCCCAACATAAAAAACCCCAACAAGACAGCTGCAAACATTAATACCTCATGAGGTGATACAGGTCGTGTCACATTGAAGCTTTCTTCCACATCTGGAGTCCCCACATAGATATTGAGGTACCTGTCATACAGTTTCAAAATAAACAATGAGGCAAACATTTTTCAGGCAACCTGGAGGAAATGAAACTTTACATACGCTGAAAATGAAACTACTTTGATGAACAAAAGTTGATTAATAATGAGCAATGACTTCTTCCCAAAGTAACTCACTGTATTTGAGTTGTGGTTGAATTAGTTTAAATTTAGCCTGCATGTGCAGTAAACCTTTAAATCTTCCCATCTTCCACTGCATAAAGTAAGAGATAAGTCATGGAAAGCACTCCCCTGATTTATACCTACACAAGTGTTTCTAAACACTTTACAGCTGATAGCAAACCCGTGAGATTGTCCTCATGCTGCTACTGAGATGGAAATCATCTCTTGCTTACTTCAGGTACCACATGGGGTCGGCATCACTCGTCACTTTTTCATTGGCCTTCATGATTTTCTTTATCTGGAGGGGAAAAAGAGCAAAATGAAACCAGAGCCTTTTGTGAGTGCTGGGAGCCACTCTCCCCACCCCAAAGGAAAGCCTACCTCGACATTGATGAAATAGTTGAATGAGTCTATGTGCTGCTTCACCAGTCCTTTCACCTGAAAAATACATGCACACAGCAAATAAAATCAGCTTCAACAACATCAATCACACAGGGCAGAAATTAAGATATAAGCTTTTGTAACTGGTTTTGGATCTCTGTGCTAAATTCTTTCAGCTGACAAACTTCTGGAAGCGGCTGGATGCTCACTCTGGTTCTACACTACATTTCCAAGTTTACACCAGAGCTATCATATGAAGAGCACAGACAAGGTCTCTGAGAGCCAGTAAACCAGAAAAAGTAATCTGGAAACATCACACATATACAGTATGGACTGAGAATAACCACACCAAAATGCAAAAACCTCTAGGAGGATGTCTTCACAAAATAATCTGTAAATTAATCAAGAAAACAATCTATGGGACATGTCTATTGATAACTGCAAAGAACTGAAAAAAACAAGGCAAAATCCACAGGAAAGTGAGGACAGGTATTCTGGGAAACAGTAAAAGCTAGAAGAAGGGAATGTAGAGTTAGAAAGGAGATGAAGTATTCACACCACAAAATGAGTGTGCAACACTAACCTTTAGAAATGCTGGAAGAAGTCTCCATTTTTCCTGAAAACAAAAAAACAGTGTGAAATATCTTTCCAAGGAGTAGCAAAATATCTAATATGCCTGAGTCTTTCTGTCTGCATGTTTTATTGTTGTTTTTTGGACAGTAGCATTATTTCAAATCTGATCCATTTAGGGAAAAAAAAAAAAAACAACAAAAAACAACAAAAAAAACCCCCACTGTCTAAAGCCAACAGAGATGGATAAAAAGTACCTGGATCGTCTCAGTAAACAACACATGCAAAGGCACACTGCTCTTCCTAAGAGTAACTTCCGTGAAAATATATTTTTCTTTGAAAATTCCTTAACACCATGACATCATTTAAGATCAACTAACTTATTTTTTGTTTTGTTCTGCTTATATTCCTAGAAAAGGAAGATTTCCTACAACTTTTACTTTACAGAATACAAGCAAGGACCTCAGTCCTGGGAGAAGCACTTGTAGATACAAGTCTCTGTAACATTTATCAGGACCCTAAATCCAAAAAAGATTTAGTGAAGGTACTGACAAGTGCTAAGTATATCAATGTTCCTACAAACTTCCCCCAGTTTTTCATCTTCAGGGATCACAGGGAACATCTCTTTACGTCAGCCCCCCTTTCTCTCACCATGGCAGTGCAAAAGCTTGCACATCTCTTTGGCTGGACACAAAATCTTTTTATTTAGGAGGAATGTTTCCAGCCCTTATGTGCTTCTCTATCTACTACCATTTTAAAATATTAAAAAATTAATAAGGAAAACCCCCATAGAAAGTTGTTGGCTTTCCTATATTCACAGAAATGCTGATGGTGCTCATGGCTTTCAGCCTTCATTGCTGTTGTTTGTTAATCTACCAATCTTGCTCGTGATCCCAATTTAACATCTAATAATGGCAAAGCTAATGCAGCAAAAAGAGACACATGCAGCATGGCGTGGCTTTCACTACCGGTCCCTCGTGGTTTATATGTGGTAGCGTTTACAGTCTGGGAAGCTGAAGAGCAGTTAATTTCAGCTTTTTATGATTTAAATGTTAGGCCTAAAAAAAAAAAGGGGGGGGGGGTTAATCTGTTAAACAGTAATGAAATTAAACTGATGACCTAGGGATGAGACTAATGATTTTACTCTTAAGTAAATATTTCGAGGCCAGGCTGGAAGGGGCTTTGGGCAGCCTGGTGTAGCGGGGGCGTCCCTGCCACGGCAGGGGGATGGAAGGCCGTGGGCTCTAAGATCCCTTCCACCCCAGACCGCTCTGTGAGGGCTCGGGCACACACTGGGGACGGCACCTCCGGTGCCCGAGCCCGGGTTCGTGAGGGGCTGCCCAGGGGCAGCTCGGACCCACA
>VWZN01004936.1:79504-96349 GCA_013396955.1 Regulus satrapa
ACACACACACATATGTATGTAAATAAAATAATTGATAAGTAAATTCTAAAAGCAGAGTGTGGAAACAGTAGAGAGGTCTGCTCTGGCTCAGGTTCCATGAGTGACATTCACGGGGTTGGGTATGGGCTCCACCCATCCTGGACACCAAAGCCCCTACCCTAAAGAGGAGTAACATTCCAGACTCCTTCCCTCCGATTTCCTGCCTAAAGCACACAGGCAGTGGAGAGTTTCTTTAACACGTGGCAATGCATGTTTAATCCATGCAAGGCCTCTGTCGGACACAGGGGGAAGCTTGGAGCAGCTTCTCACAGAAGCCAGCCCTGCAGTCCACTCGCCCTCCAAGTCTCCCATGCAAACCTAATACATCCTTCATCTAAGTAGTCAGATTTAAGCAGGCAACTGTTTAGAATATTATTTGTACAGGTGGGATAAAATCATCACTCTACACTGGAGCTACTCCTGAAAAGTAACAGAAAAACAGTCAGAACAGAATATTAGTCGAGTCATTTATCTTTGGCATTTAACAATCCATTGCATTTAATAAAGTTTGTATAAATGACTTTTCGCCGATGTTGGTATCACAAACAAAATTTAATGCATACAAACCCTCAAATACTCGGTTTTTAACAAAGCTGCTACAGAATGGCATCTTGTTTCACAAGTACAACTTCTGAGTAAAGGCAAGTGCATTTCAGCCACAGTAGCATGAACAGCATGCAACACATGACATTAAACAGATGCAATGACCATGTTTGAAACATTAAATTAAAACACATTAAACAACCACTTGAAACACAGGCCATGCTATAAAATGCCCTTTGCAAGTCACCTTAATCACCAATCCCTCCCCCCCCCAATAAATGCTATGTTTTGAATATTTACCGGTAAAAACTAGTATGACAGTTTTCCCAGCTCAATAAAGAGCTACAGTTTGATACTTATTTGTACAATAGAATGAATATAAACTATTACAATTAAAAGCTCATAATCATGTTAGCAATTACCTTCAAATATTCCTAAAATCCTCTTTTGGCTGAAGCTCAAAATCATATAGGTATTTCTAAAATTGTAGCAAATTACTAAGATTCGTTCCCTCTACCTGCTTTTGAAATGCATTCTTCTCGTAATGATTTTGAATTGCCTACCAAAATTTCATATTCATCTGAGCAAGCCTGGCTTACCTAGTGGCACAGTCATTATAGTCTAAGAGTTCCTTTCTCTCAGGTTTTCCAGGAAATGATTCCCTTTAAAATATGTGCTGATCTTTATTTTGTGCAATGTTTTTTACAAGGGATAGAACAGAAGTGCACTAGAGAAAGTTCTCTAAAAAGGCATTTCAAAGAAAGTTTTCCTTAACATGTACATGTGACCAAAGTCCTTAGACACTGAAGAACAACTGAATAGAAGTAATTTCCCTTGCTATAAAGGATACACATTCCTGTAGAAATGGACTTCAATACCACAGTGCTAATAATGCCCAGGTTTTTTTAGACCTTTATGATAGACACAGTAATGTACATAAACAATTTGTGTAACACATTATGTCTTTACAGGTTATTTTTGTCTCTTCATAAAAAATAGATTGTAATATAAAATATTAAAAACAAGCTCTAACTTGTACCACACTGAGGTTTTCTATATATGACATCTTAAAAGGAGTATTATATGGTAATATATTAAAATATCATTTTCAAGTAAATTATTCAATTTCATAGACAAGAACATGTCTATAATATGTATTCCAGCACAATCTAATCCCAGTAATCTGAAATATGCAAAATAAAGCCTGTGTAAACTTAAAGAAGTTCATTTCCACATTTCTCAATTTCAATCCTATTCATTTTCTGTATGCAAGATTCCCAATGCCTTAAATGAGAACTAAGCATTGGAGCCCAGTCCAAAGAAATTTGAGGAAAACAGGAGCATTCCTCACACTCTTCATAAAAAAGTGAATCTAATAATATTTTTTAAAATGACTAGTTACTTGGGTTCTTGCCTTCAGACCTAAGAATATCTTGTGAAGAACTTAACATTCTTTTGGATAAGGGCATGAAAGGGGTAGTTCTTCTGTGGTACACTGTAAGGTCAGTCTTAAGTGCTTTTGGGAATAAAGGTTAGAAAGACCTAACTTAAAAATACTTAATATCTATCCATTAAGGTCAAAGATCAGTACATACACATATTAAAGACCTGTATGCCCTCCAATGAATGAACACCATGTACAGAAATTTACTCCTACCCCCCAACATCATGTTTCTTAGGTGTTCATCGTTCATCTTAATTAGAGTTGGGAAGTTCTGAATGATTCCTACTTGAAGTGGTGAATGCTGCTTCTGTGACTGCTATCCTGCAAACGGCTTGTAACACTGCCAATCCTTAATGTAACAGAAGCAAAGTTCTGGGCCCAGTAATTGCAGGAGTACCTGNATTTCAGAAACTATCTGTATACATTTTACAAGACCTTTTCCCATCAACAGTCACTGGAGCAGGCTGTTCTTAGAGATGTGACTTCCCCACTGCCTTGGAAGATTTAAAAAAGGGTACATTTCTCAACTGCTAGATGTTTCTGCTTCCGTTTTCTCCATTGCTGCCTCAGGAAAAAGAAGTTTTCTCAGTATGTTTGCATAGAACGGTCCATACACTTTTTTATNTTAAATTAAAACACATTAAACAACCACTTGAAACACAGGCCATGCTATAAAATGCCCTTTGCAAGTCACCTTAATCACCAATCCCTCCCCCCCCCAATAAATGCTATGTTTTGAATATTTACCGGTAAAAACTAGTATGACAGTTTTCCCAGCTCAATAAAGAGCTACAGTTTGATACTTATTTGTACAATAGAATGAATATAAACTATTACAATTAAAAGCTCATAATCATGTTAGCAATTACCTTCAAATATTCCTAAAATCCTCTTTTGGCTGAAGCTCAAAATCATATAGGTATTTCTAAAATTGTAGCAAATTACTAAGATTCGTTCCCTCTACCTGCTTTTGAAATGCATTCTTCTCGTAATGATTTTGAATTGCCTACCAAAATTTCATATTCATCTGAGCAAGCCTGGCTTACCTAGTGGCACAGTCATTATAGTCTAAGAGTTCCTTTCTCTCAGGTTTTCCAGGAAATGATTCCCTTTAAAATATGTGCTGATCTTTATTTTGTGCAATGTTTTTTACAAGGGATAGAACAGAAGTGCACTAGAGAAAGTTCTCTAAAAAGGCATTTCAAAGAAAGTTTTCCTTAACATGTACATGTGACCAAAGTCCTTAGACACTGAAGAACAACTGAATAGAAGTAATTTCCCTTGCTATAAAGGATACACATTCCTGTAGAAATGGACTTCAATACCACAGTGCTAATAATGCCCAGGTTTTTTTAGACCTTTATGATAGACACAGTAATGTACATAAACAATTTGTGTAACACATTATGTCTTTACAGGTTATTTTTGTCTCTTCATAAAAAATAGATTGTAATATAAAATATTAAAAACAAGCTCTAACTTGTACCACACTGAGGTTTTCTATATATGACATCTTAAAAGGAGTATTATATGGTAATATATTAAAATATCATTTTCAAGTAAATTATTCAATTTCATAGACAAGAACATGTCTATAATATGTATTCCAGCACAATCTAATCCCAGTAATCTGAAATATGCAAAATAAAGCCTGTGTAAACTTAAAGAAGTTCATTTCCACATTTCTCAATTTCAATCCTATTCATTTTCTGTATGCAAGATTCCCAATGACTTAAATGAGAACTAAGCATTGGAGCCCAGTCCAAAGAAATTTGAGGAAAACAGGAGCATTCCTCACACTCTTCATAAAAAAGTGAATCTAATAATATTTTTTAAAATGACTAGTTACTTGGGTTCTTGCCTTCCGACCTAAGAATATCTTGTGAAAAACTTAACATTCTTTTGGATAAGGGCATGAAAGGGGTAGTTCTTCTGTGGTACACTGTAAGGTCAGTCTTAAGTGCTTTTGGGAATAAAGGTTAGAAAGACCTAACTTAAAAATACTTAATATCTATCCATTAAGGTCAAAGATCAGTACATACACATATTAAAGACCTGTATGCCCTCCAATGAATGAACACCATGTACAGAAATTTACTCCTACCCCCCAACATCATGTTTCTTAGGTGTTCATCGTTCATCTTAATTAGAGTTGGGAAGTTCTGAATGATTCCTACTTGAAGTGGTGAATGCTGCTTCTGTGACTGCTATCCTGCAAACGGCTTGTAACACTGCCAATCCTTAATGTAACAGAAGCAAAGTTCTGGGCCCAGTAATTGCAGGAGTACCTGAACTTGGCCTAGTGTGAACCTGGGTTTGGTTACTAAAGCAGTTTTGCTATACTTTCTTCTTCAAAATATTTTCAGAAACATAATTGTTGTCTGAGATGTTACTCTACAAAAATACAAAGTAAGCATAGTACATTTTATCTACAGTTGTTTTGTCCTTTCCTAATATGCACTGCTCTCTAAATATATTTGAGTTGAAAAAAACATTGTTTTGATGGTGGCAAAACAGTAAGTACATTGCCTTTCCCACTGTGAGTCATAATAAATAGAGCTNTCCATTGCTGCCTCAGGAAAAAGAAGTTTTCTCAGTATGTTTGCATAGAACGGTCCATACACTTTTTTATTGAAGTTCACAATGCTCGCATACTGAGATCCCAGAAACTCTATCTCTGTCTGGATCACAGAAAGGCCTCCTGGCACAGTAGGCATGCTCTTCTGAAAACTCGGAAGAGCAAGCAAGCTTCTCATGAAGAGCTGAATTCGTTTGTCTGAAATGGAACATAAAGTATGTTCAGAACAAATGCAAACCCAAAACAAAGCCATAGTCGCTTTGTAAGCACCCTGCACATCAACACAGCAAAAAAATTCCAACAATGTAAGCAACAACTCTTTTTCAAGATTGTCTTGGGGTGGGAAACGATACTGTAAGTTTCTTAAATTTGGCTACTGCATAAACCTACTGCAACAAGTCACATTAACTAATATGAAGTAGCCTTAAATAAGAAAAAAATAAAACTACTAGGTTTAAACCCAGAATAGACAGAAAGAAGACTAAAGAACACTTCTTTTTCCTAAATTCTTCTCCAAAACACTAGGCTGCCTAGGCTTGTCTCTACATGCACTTCTACAATTATTTCTAGCTGTGACTAAGCCCACTCCACAGCATACCAAGAACACCATCTCTAAGTAAAACAACATTTCTTTAGTCTTAGTTGAGCCAATATTTTACTGCAGTAAGAAAATGCTTTTAAAAGATAATCAGACAGCTGATTAGGCTTGCTGGGAATAAGTTTATAAACACATACAATATGACAATTAGGTAGTGTTTTACTAACCAATCAAGGAACACACAGGATTGTTCTTCTCAACAATATGAGCGATTTGACCCATTAAATTACTCTGCATTTCTTCACTTAGAGTGGGAAGACCTCTTTCACTTAGAGACTTGTTCACTGTGCTGCAAATCTGGATGCCAATAGCATTCAGAGCCTCCTTCAAGTCAAAACTTCTGGAAGAAACAGAAAAGCATTAAATTCTGCAGTTTCTGTAGTACAGGGTGTAAAGTGCCCTCACTTTTCCTCCTTTCCCTTTTATTTTCAACCTAGTCTCTGCAATGAGAATTTTGAAAAAAAATTTCATATTTTTCTGCAGATTTATGTAAATCTACAGATACAGAAAATCTCTCTGTGGAAGATAAAATAAGGACATAGTTGTGAATCAAATGGGAAAAATAATTTCAAGTGTGCAGCAGTGACACCAGTTCACTTTCTCCTTGTGCCTAAGTGTTTTTCTGCGCCAGGTGCATAGCATTTCATGAGAAAAAAACAGAGTGGAAAACTCTTTTAAAAACAGTCACATATATCAGGCTTGCTTGTAGTAAAAACGGCTGAAGAAACAGGCAACCAAGTAACTTGAACTACCTACAACAAGCCTGAAGCAACTCCCAAGAGGATTTAGTGAATGTAATGCCACAGTCTCTCCAGTATTAGGGGTGTATGAATGAGCTTTATTACTAGGTTCCAAAATCTGTACATTAACATCAAGACTAAGACTTCATTAAAATCTACCCTTGAAAACACATAGTGGCCTTGTATCATAAGGGGAATATAGAAATGATGAAAATTTGCTATCTTCCTATTAATATCAGGCACCAGCTATTACACTAGAACTGTTTCCAATTGTTCACTCTAAAAAAANAAGGCCTTACTTCTTGCTCATGCCTTCAAGAAGAGGAAGGGAGATCCTTTTCAGCTGGTCAGCAAAATCAGGCACATCTACAATTGCTGCACCCACCATGTTGTTTGTTATGAGAGAAACACAAGCTATGACTTTCAATTGATTGAGCTTTTCTCTCAACTCCTGAAGACGAACTTCATCTGTTATTAGAGTCTAGAAGTGAAACAATAATACTAATTTAGGAATAAGGAGGGAGAGTGACAGAAAAAGGACATATCTAGGATGTAGTCACGATGTACTACTATTTTTAATCACAAATACACAAACCCAGAGGGACAGCAACTGAAATACCCCAAATATGTTCTATAGCATGAAGTGACATTAGGTACAGGTAAGAGAGTAAACCTGTCGAGGAAAGAAAAGTAACGAGGAAACTGAGGACATTGCACCTTATTTGTCATCACTGCTGACAACTCTGCAACCACCACTTCAGCCCACGACAGGGAATGAGGATTCAGAGGATGTTTTAATAGTCAAGTTACAGACAGAATAGTCTTCTGGATTTGGGTGTCTTTTGAAAAAATGCCAATATTTGTAACTGATGGGTAATAACAAACAACTGTGCTTGAAAACCACCAGAGCAGGTTCTGCAAGTGATACACAACCCACTTCAGGCAAAAAGCCAGCTGATCATATCAAGAACATAAGTAATCTCCACAGCAAGATGTAGCAGAACTTCATTTTAGGTTACAGAGAGCACAGGGGCATTGACATCCAATTGTAGCTGGTAGCAATTTCCATAGTATGGCAAGCTTGATCTGCCAGAAGACATCTGTATGTAGTTCTCACTCAAAACTGTTCACAGAAAGGCAAGAAAGTGGTTTCCCTTCTGTCCACTGACTGAGAACACCAAGAGCATCCCCATGTATTTACCAAATTCTCTGTCAGGCCACCTTATACGTAGCTAAGGCCCTACCTGGAAGTGCAAATTTTAGCCCTGATTGGTGGCAAACTTCACATTGGCTTTACGGAAAGTTGCAGAGGTCAGTAATCAGGAATTGGAGGGAAAAACTGAACACTGAGTCTTGAAGCAATAGTTTACATGCACTGAGAAAGGGTAAATACCTACTTTAGAGGCTTCAGGTTTCTACTGATTCTGTTCTAAAGAGTAATCACACCAATTCCTGCTGCTGTTAGGAAAACACAGTGCTGCAGTCAGTTCTTTTTAAGATAGAGAAAGACAAGTACTGTCAATACAAGGCCCAGCCTTCGACCACAGCCAAGACTGCTCTTAGGGTGGAGCTGGTGAGCTACGATTGTAAAGATGGTGAACAACCTTTACCTTGCTCTTTTCTGGTTGTTGACTTGTTCATCTCGAGTTTCAGAAACTGGACTAGAATATAATCTCCAAATTTCAAATTTACTGTGCAGAAATTTAAGGAGTGCAAGAAAATAATCACTTACTGTCATCAACAGCAGGATTATTATATCACACCAATGATTTCATATAGCTGGTAATTTGAAGACACCAAAATATATTTCTTACCTCTGGAATTGCTTTGCAATAATCCCACTGTAACAGTTTCAAGTAGCCATTATTTAGCACCAGCGTAGGACTAATAATTGGTTTTGAACTACTATCAGCACCAGGGGATGATGAAGACTCAGCAGATATAGATGACAATTCATCTTCTATTGATTCCTTTATCCATTCTGTTGTGAGATTCAGGGCACCTAAGCATTGCAAAGAGCACAGGTTTACTGCATGCCTGCATCAAAATAAGCACTACTTTGCGGAAAAAAATAGTTGTATACGTTAGAGAATTTAACTTCTGAAGACTTAAACATTATGGACAGCTGAGCATTCACACATGGTAATTCTCTCACTCACTTTATTCCACTGGTCACCTTTAAATTCTACCTCGTTTGTAGACCCAGCCACAAATTCTGAAGACTTCAGAGAAAATATTTAGGTAATAGAAGTCTGAAAGTTCAAGTTCCTAAAAGACTGTTTTCCCTTTTTGGAGAGGCCACTTAACAGCTAGGGGATAAAACTAAAAAGCAGAGGTGAAGGAAGACTAAAACATTTGGTTTGTTGTGGTAGAGTTTTTCTCAGGCTGTATATATGAATACTTGCAGGCCCTATCAGTGGCTCAGGGCTCCCACTTTAGAAGCCCCTGCTCCAGATGTTAACAAGCTTACTTATTCTTCTTGGAGGATGTATTTCTGAACACTGTTTAATGTAATTATACAAAACATGTAATAGTGGATCAAGTTGACTTTGCATCATATAAGAAACTTTGTTCAGAGCCTGCCTTTTGTTTATTTAAAAATTGGTCTTACACCTTCCAGCTTTCAGGCACACTAAGTGGTTGACTTCACACTAACAACAGAACTGTTCCACACAAAAAAGAGAAGTCTCATCTTATGTAGGGCTTCTGCATCCACACAGTGAGAGTCACCACTTGTTTGTTTTTTCCCATACCAACCAATTTGGCAAATGTAAGTTTGTCTGAAAGTGCTCCAGATTACAAATATACAAATTTGAAAGCAAGTTAAGCAATCATCCAGTGATAAGTTGCTTGTAAAAAAAATTTTCTATTACTTAAATACAGACAAGAAATGGAAGCTTTCCTCTAAGTTACCTGCAACTTACAGAGTTTTCATAGCATGTATTCAAATAGTCTTCTTTCCAAATAAAATTTTAAATTAAATATAGCATGGTGCACGTACTTGGTGTTTCTTCAAGAATTTCCTGGAATTTTGTTCTTTCGTAGTCCACCAAGTTATGCCAGAGGTATGGTCTAAGGCTTTTAATTGTGTAATTTGCCATATCCACTTTCATCAGGTCCAAAACATGGAATATTTGTCTGAAAGGAGGAATTTAAAAATTCACAGTTTAATTCAGTCTATTGATTTTCACCAGCACACACGAAGCACATGTACGTTATCACTTTAATTTCAATTCTGGGAGAAGTGACATGAAATGCCTTCACTGGTATTTCAGAGTAGCAGACATGTTATCTAATATCCAGAATTCTTTAAGGAGTACTATATACAAGGCTTGGTCTAAGCTAAAGAGAACAGGACTAATGTAGTGTCCCAAAATTCTACAGCCCTGTAAATAAGTTTTTTTTAAAAAAAACACGTGAATTGGTCTATTTCAGCCTAAATTAACAGATTTTAACTTTTTGATCACTGAATTAAGAGAAACAATCCTTCTGACCCAGATGCTTTGATCCCTATATATACACAGTAGAGCAACCACCATTTACTCTTAATATTTCAGTGTACCTAAGGAGCCCTGTTTTCTGCCCTGTTATTAAATGTTTTACTCAAGTTCAAGTAATAAAACCTTAACTAAAAAGCTTTCAAATCCAAAGTTCTGCCTTCCAGAAGAAGCATGCAACTAGCACTTCAAGAAGCAGCAGTACAAGTGTGCTGCTTACATTTTGTAAGTATGAACAAGACAGAAAAAAGGTGTTTCTGAAACAGATTACTGGAAGAGCTGTTGGCTCAGATATTCAGAGCTGCCTGGTTTCATCTAGGTGTCCTACCCATTACATTACACAATCTGGACAGTGCGTCAGAGCTCTTTCCCTTTAATGCTTCAGGAAGTTTTCCTATAGTTTGAGAGCAGGTGTTATGCAAACTGACACTATTTTAGACTTTCTTTACCCAGCTCCCCCGCCTTCCACTGTCTACTACCCTTTCAGAGAGGCTTTTTTTCTTCAAAAACCACACTCAAATACCAACCTCAGTAACTCGACAATATTGTCAGTTGCTTTTAACTGTTTTATGTCGTTGTCTCTTATTGGAGCACACAACTTTCCCATAGTGTTGATGATATAGTTAGCTAGCCCAGGAATATCAACAGCATTGTGTTCTGCCTGCTGTCTTATAAGATCCGTATCTAGAACTTCACAAATTTGATTGTGAATCCTGTTTGCTCCAGGAGTCAGGAAGGAAAGAAGAATCTAAGTTAGAGGGGGGAAAAAAGGAAAAACTTATCAATAAAAACCCAATCACTTAGTAAACACACTTGAGTGAAATTTTAATATACATGTCAGGTGTATATAGCTGACAGATTATAACCAGACATTTTAAGACTGAACATTATCAAAGGACTGTTTGAAAAAAGCCCCAAAAAACCAGTACAGCTCTGCAGAAATGCTCAAAGCCAATAAAACAAAAAAGCAAGTCAACAACTAGACTAATTCAAAAGCTGGAAGGCTACCCTGTAAAACAAACATTTACTAACTTAAAATTCTGGAAGACTTAGTATTGTGCCAGGATAGGTTTGTATGCTCACCTGTGCAATAACCAAACAAGTCTAAGTGGGCAGGTGCAGACAGGTTTATACTCTTGTTCATGCTCTAAGCTCACAGTATGGTTCTGGAAACAGGCTAATAGAGATGTGAAGCTTTGGGAAAAGCAATGACTATCAACTCATCACTGTGCAGTGAAAGTTGTGGGAGTGAACACACCACTGTTTGTTTGTGGACATATTCCTGGTTAATATAAAGATACTACAAATACACATCTATTTTCAGTTCTGAATAATCATGGTTTCATATATAGCAGGAAGAACTAGAAGGTGTCGGCTAAACTAAACTAAGCAGACCCTTCAGTGAACTCAGGCACTCTTAGAGCTAAGCTGACAAAACAAGATAAGGAAGAACATTACCTCCTTAATTTCCTCAAAGAGTTTGATAGCATGTTCATATTCTGGAGGATCTTCATTCAGTTCTGATTCCAAATGATCCCAAAATGCCTTGTGTACAATTTGTTTCACTGTACCTGCAAAGCTGTGGAGTGAGTCCATTAGACATGGAAAATATTCCCGACTGGCTTTCATCCTTGTAACTGTCTTAGATGAGACTGATCTCCTGTTGGGAAACACACCTGCCCAGATATTACTGTGGTTGCCCTGCAACCACATCTTTCTTGGGTGGTGGATCATCAGCCCTCAAAACGTGGTCCAGACTGCTCCATTCATTTCTCCTCTCTTTCCAACAAACCAGTGCTGCTTTTTGCAAAATTCAGGCTCTTACCTGTTTTGGGGGTAGTCTTCATGTTTTATGCAAAAATTTGCATTTACAGCAATTTCATGAGCTAGAGTCCAGTTTGACAAATTTCTTGTAGCTGCCATCAGTTCATCAAATGTGATAACCTTGGGAGGGCTTGCTGCTGGAACAAACAAGATCAATTCAAGCCGTGTTTCTATAGCTGGTAAGTGCAATTGAATATACTAAAACCTAGAAATGTTACTGCTTGCTATTTGGACTCTAATACTCTGTAAGAAGCAACCCAAGATTACTAAGTCTTTATATCTTCCTAAAACACTAACTCAGGAAACTCCCAGCTTATCAGGGGTGTGTGTGTTTGTGAGGAAACACCACACAAGCCTCATAACATTTTGAGGAGCATTTTCATATTTCTACATCTGAACTAAGATACCTTTTTCCTTACAAATGGGATCTTGCATTCCACAGATTTCCTATTAACTGCTCTGTCAAAGCCACCTAACCAAAATCTTGGGCAGTAAGAGATACCAGATGTCCATTTTAATTCTGAGCACATGATGGCTATATTGCCTGTTGAAAAGGTTCTGAAGTTACTGACTTGCAAACCCCCGCACTTAAGATCAGCAGGTCTTTCATCTGCTGTGGAATCTAAATTATACTCTTTTTTTTAGGAGTTAGCAGCAATGACAAAACAAACTCTATACAGGAAAACAAGAGCAAATTCCCAAAGTTTCTAAACCTTCAAATTCTATAATTTAATTTCGTATTTGGAAGACTGGTAACAAAGAAAGTCAAAGAGCCAGCAGCTAAGTGCAGCTCCAATGACAACTTTGTTTTAATGTAATAATTAATTGATATAGATGTAAGAAGTAAGCATGGTCTGCAAACACAGACACACAAAACCCGCATCTTAACCAAGGTTTTATTTACCATTACTCAAATTATCTTCTTTGCGCAAACCTGTGTTTTCTGTTTCATTCTAATATTTACAAAAGAAAAACGTGAATTCAAGATTAACTACATGCAACTTGATACGGTATTACAAATCTGGAAGTTACAGAATTAATTTTTAAGTGCAGGGATCAAACGGAAGAAACCCATCCTTTGCACAAATGCATATCTGGTTGAGTGGGAGGCTGCTACCAATGTCAAGATTAGGAAGACTATGGTTACACACTTTTCTTACACTTTCTGAAGGGGAGGAGTGCACAGGGAGACTCCCATGGATACAGCTGCTGCTGGTGCTCCACACACAGGAGATGCACTGCTTCAGAGCAGAGAGAAAGCCACGCCTCTCTCTCTTAATACTCTTAAACAGATTCAGAATCCCAGGTTCTACCCACGACAGCAAAGGGAAACAAGGTAGGTTAGCCTTATTGATGCATGCACAACGCAGGTAAGGCTGAAATAGGCTTACAGGCTGGGGAGCTGGGTTTGCTTGAAGAATCACTGTTAAAGCTCTGCCTGGAATATTCTGAGTCGCTGGAAGAAGCTGTGCTTTCCGAGAGGCGTGAAGAATCTGAGTCGCTGTTCTGGTCATCATTGAGAGGCATTCTGATTCCCTTTACCTTGTTTACACAGTAAACAAGACCTGGAAAGAAACACAATTCTCATAAAACCAGCACTTTTGTTTGTTTCTCAAAGGTCAGCTACTGATCATTATATTGTCAATGAATATCAAGTAGTTGCCTTTCCTAAACAGGAGGAGCAAGGGAAAGGATCTGGCCTGACATGTAGAATCACGGAGTTATCAACAAACTATACCTGTTCCGTAAGAAAGCTCTGTACCTTCAGCCGTTTCATACCTTAATGATTATGGTGGAGACAGTCCCTAAATTGGCTGTCCTTTGAAAAATGACAGACTACCCACAGGAAACCCTGAGGCCGCTTGTTGCCAGACTTTTGGTAGTTTTCAATGTCCATAAGGACACCCCGTGACGTTACCATCCCCCACCTGACTCCAGGAAGAAGTGGTGTTTAGCAACGAGCTTCCTTCCACAAACAAGCTGCACGGAGCTGAACGGCTGTGAAGCAAACACCGCTGTTGCAGGGGGAGAACAGGCAAGTAAATAAGAATATTACATTTCTGACAGGGTGTAGCCGAAAGCCCGGCCTGCTGCTTTAGGTAGGTCTGTGCTCAGAATCAGATCAACAACACCACAGACCCAAAAATCACTCCTCCTAGGGTGAAGGTGGCTAAGATTTTTTTTTGTTTGGTTTAAGTCAAATGGCAACTCGGAGCCTCTAATATTCTCTTTAGCACAGACAACAACCTCCACTGAGAAGTGCTGTGCTTCACAGTGTTTCTGTCTGTGTAAAGAAACCGCCTCCCGGGCAGATAATCTGCAATTGCAGAAAACGTGGACAGCTGGACAGTGTGATACAGATAATTAACAACTGCATGACAGGAAGTGAAAAACATGGTCATAATAATATTAACATGAGAAGCTGGAAGTCAGCTGTAATTACTACCAGAGGAATTTGGCCCAGATACCAAAAGTAGCTGTCCATCTCTGATTATGGCCATGAAGCATTCTGTAGTGAACTTTAGGGACAGCTAGCAATGGTTTCCAACAGCAAATTTAACTAACACATAACTTCATTTATTATTAAATCACATCAACTTCAGCAGGCAGGGAGTATCACACTTTTCAACTGCTGAACTTGGAAAAAAGACTCTTTTGGCAATAAAAAGATGATCTTTGTCTGTACTTATGTGAATCAACATATTGTGGGGTTCTGGAAGAGACAAAAGTTAGTGAAAATGATTATTTCTTTGTGCTGGCACCTAGTTACAGCTTAAAGCATTTTATTTTTTGGGTACCAACTCATCCTGAATACTTGATGAGCTATTACACTGGTGAGCACTCCCCTGTTAATTGAGATTATTAACATTTCTTAAGAGTATGTTTACTCTTCCTGCTCTCCCAAGAGGAAAGAGGATGCACTTGAGCACCTTATTTGTGTCATACTTTACGCTGGGTTTTTTTTATGAAAAGAATTGGTCACATTAGCAAGAACACAGCTAACAGTTTATCACTGTACTGGAGGAGCTGGTAAGAGACACTTGAGTAGAACACAGAGGTCAAGCATTCAGAACTTGCAGCATTATCTGTGATCCTAAGCATCATAACTCTTATCAGAACTGCAATTTTATAATTTCTAACATGCAAATATTCAAAACTGTATCGGCTAAACGAGACACAGTTGCAAGAGAGCCTAAAAAACCCAAAACACAGCTATATTTTGGCTTGGAAATTGTATTTAAGTCACAATTAGAAATGGGTTGCTAGTTAATGCTAGAGATTACCAACTCTCTTCACCTATTTATTCAATTAAAATCTGTGTCACAGATCTCAAAGTTAGTGCTGGCCAGGAACTAGTTGTGACAAACTAGTTAGAGAACATATTTGAGGTCCTTCATGTTGAACTGCTCACTTAAATACAGCGACACAGTACAGAGCCTGCCAAGTTTTTATACCCTCCAACTAAGAATTTTTTCTGATCAATGTAAGAACGTTATTTCCTGTCTTTAATCTTGTCCAACGTGCCTTTATTTCCATACAAATAACCAACCTCCAAAAGATCAATGCTGCAGCCTGTGGTCCATCAAAAGATTTGACTGCCGTTGTTTGCAGTGCGCAGTCTTGCAAGTCGCTTGCAGAGTATGGCACTGGAAGAAGGTAAATGATCATTAAAACCCCAAATACTCTCACACAATTTACACGTCATCACTTCAGGAACTTCCTCTTGCCTCTAGGTATGACAAGGTTCTTTCATACATATTCAGCTTTGCAAGGTGCTTCTGAGAGAAGCATTGCACCAGCCACCAAGCCTTGATTTCCAAGAAGATCCAGTGGTTAAGGTAGAATTAGGAGCCTACATGCATTAAGTCCTTAAGCACCAGTCCCAGCAAAGGATCTTTCGGCAACAAACAGCTGTATTTCCAAGAGGCCCATGGCATTTTGATGTATCAGGACCATACCTGCTCCTACAGTATATATGCACGCATACAGACAGCAGAGCTGTCAGCAGAGTGCTTCAGAAGGCTTAATTTAAGTAAGAAGTTTCAACACTGCAACAGGAGATGACACACAAAACACCACTGCAATCTTTTGCCACACTAACTACATTTCCTAGTAGAGTGCCTCAAACACAACGGGAAGCAAGAATGGGTGTACTCTGCAGATTCAGAACACTATTGCTAAATTCTAAGTTGCAAAGATAAACACATCAAAATAAACACGCATGAATATACAAGCAGAACCTGCAGGGGCCATCTAAAACACCTAGGCAAAAATACAGTCATTGAGCATATGAAAGGTAAGTACAAACCAAAATTGGCATTTCTAATTACTTACAACAATAGACAACTGAGTCACTTCGTCTTTGCTTTATGGCATACACTGGAAGAGCTGATTTTCCTCACATTTTTGCAGACAGCACAGAAGTTCTCATTAATAACTAATGGCCAAGTTAATTTAGAATTTTTAAGTTTAAATTAGCATAGTAGTCACATAAAAATATTTCAAAAAGTCCTTCAGCCTTGCAAGATGTCTTTGTAACTCACCATCTTGGATAAACAATATGATCTTGGGGTTTTTTAATTTGCTCATTATTACATATTAGGCTGTTATTTTAATATGCATATTAATATTCCACCTGTTCTATTAAATGGTCAGCCTGAAGTTACAACCTGCTTTACTCTGCTGCATTAAAGACTCCCCACACTTACATTTATATTAATGCTTCATCACACCATTTGCTTTCTTTCAATCAGTACTATACTACAGGATTTTTAAAGGATAATCTCTTTGGGTGACCAAGCCAAAAATATTTTCTACACAACCAACTCCAAAATTCCAGGTAATTTAACAACGAAGAAATAAATTCTCACATTTCTGCTATTCAGACAGGTGGGGGTTATTCTTTTTAGTAAAAAGAAAATGAATATAAAACTGTAGATGCTTAAATGCATCTTCCTCTTGATCGGTTACTGCATCACCCAACTCAATTCTTCACTTAGAACTTATCAAGCCTGCAAGATCGGGTCACTTTTAGAAGACACAAATACACTTTTAATTCCTGAAGGTTTGCTTTAAAAGTTATTTATGAAGCACCTGGGGGGAGGAGGGAGGAAGACAGTTTCACAGTTTGTTGTGTTTTTTCTTCAGATACCATCTTCAAGGAAAGGTTTACCACAGCCCTGCTCTGTTCAAAGGAAGTGTGCACGGACACAGAACTCATGAGTGCTCTGTCCAGTTCTACCACTATGAAGGTCTTAACTTTGTTTATTCTGCTAGGCTCACATTCTTACTATCTTCAAGTTGGCACCGACCGAATCTCATTTGGTCTCGAGTTTCCCTTTCAACTGACTCTGTCAGCACTCACGACACGAGAAAAGAAAAGAGCCTTTGTTAAGAGTTACTTGCATTTCCTCCCGCCTCATTTTCCACAGCTTGCAGCCGACATTTCTCCCCTTTAGCTTTCTAGATCCCTTCGAAGAGGCGCTTCTCCCCGCCAAGGCTCTAACGCCGCAGCGGCGAGCGGGCGATGCGGCCTCGGCCCGGGCAGGTCGGCGCTGGCGGCACCGGGGCCGCGGCCCCCG
>VWZN01004936.1:111683-132322 GCA_013396955.1 Regulus satrapa
CGTCCGGGCCGCTGGAATGCCCTCCGGAATTCCCTCAGGGACCGGGAACCTGTCCGGCCTGGTGCATCCAGTTGGCAAAGGACAGGGGCCCTGCGCCTCCCTTGCCCAGGTCCCGCCGCGGCACCGGCCCGTGTGCCCTGTTGAATGTCCTCCTGTGCTGTCACCGCCTCGAAAAATCCTTCACCCACTTCAGGGCTGATTCTGGAAGCCACTGCCACTTATTCTGCCCCGTTCTGCCATTTCGCCAGTGACCAGTCCCTGGTCCATTTGTTCTGCTTGGTTAATACACATTTATGGAAGCTGTGTCCCTTTTGGGTTTAATATGAGCTCTGTATGATACTTAGCACTGTGAGATGCTAATCCCCTCTGTGTACTGGCACGGTACTGCTACCCTGGCCTTCCTACATGCACTGTAGCCAAGAGCACATATTCACCAATGTCAGACATGCTGGTTCAGAATATTTAAGCTCAGGACTTTTTGAACACCCATGTGTAAATCTTGGCATCAGGTCAAACAGCAAACAAAGTGGTTCCTTTGCCAAGAAAACCCACTTAGTCTAACACTGACCAGGGATGCTCAAAGGATGATTCTGCTTTGGACACCAAAACAAAAAGTGTATTTTGTCTTTGCTCACACAGGGCAACCTCTCCAGAGTCTCTAGTATACAATCCATTGCAAGCTCCCTATATAATGTCATTTCTCCAGAGTCAGTGCTTGCTCATGCACTCGGAAAGTGAAAGAACTTGGAAATCTCTTTATGTGAGCAGAGCTCGATAATTCCTGCATTTATAATGCAAATACTAAACCCCAGAGCTATTCAGAGTTAATACAGCATCACAGTTGTAGCTTGCTAGGCCTCAGACAAAGAGATCCCTGAACTCTGCTTTTTTTTTTTTGCTTATGGAGCAGGTGTTCCCTTGGCTGCCATAGATCTGCAAATAGTACATCTCAAAATCTCTTCCAAGATGATGCTACTAGATGTTGTTCTTAGCATCAAGGGGACAAATTTTTTCTCAAGCGATTCCTATTTCATTATGAGAGGAAAAAAAAAGCCAAAAGAAGCAATTTCTCATTTTACTGCATACCCTCTTTAGAAAAATATAATAGTTTTGAGGAAACACCTATTACACGATTAACTCCTGTGCCTCACCCTGGTGTTGATCTGCAATTCTAGAGGAAGAAGCTAGTTCAAATAAGGGTGGCTTTGTTCCACTCAGAAAGACTTTGCTTTGGCACTCTCTAGATGTAAATATGTCAAATTCCAGTGGATAATCCTTTCCTGTCAATACTGCTTAGGTCGGGGTTGGGATGGAATCTTAGAGTTATGAGTAAGGATGGAAAACATAACAAGTGGAGAAAGAATCAAGGTTACCTTGAAACTTTTCAATTTTTTTTATTGCTCTGACTTTCAAAGTTCTGACAATTTTTTCTTTTTCCCCCATTTCTCCCTTTTCACCAAACTTCTCAACTCTATATACAGAATAGGGAGATACAAAATATTATGCCTAGATTTTAATTGATCTACGGTAAAAATCTGAAGTCACAAGCAAAAGCATGCCTTCAGATGAGAGCCACTGAAGAGCTACTTGTTTAGAGACAGCCCTGCAAGAGATGTGATTTAAACATAGGAATTGATATCCTTGTCAGCAACAGGTAAAACAAAAACTTTGCAGTTCCCCGAGTGTGTTTGAATAGTTCACACTTTGGTGTCACTCAGGCAAAAAAAACAACCCTTGCTGACAAGTAGTTCCCTGCCCTGGAAACTCAAAATGCTTTTGCAAGGGAGTGAGATCCAACTTGCAAAGTGGTGTGTCTGTGAGCCAGATGCCTGGGAAGGGCAGCAGGCTACCTCTAGTCTGGAAAGCTCTTCTTGGACAATCTCTGCCCAGTGTGCAAAATCTGTAAATTGAAACAGCATAGCCAAAAGAAAATTTCCACCCAAATCAAAAGCTTTGGGTGGAAAAGTGACAAGGGCCACTGATTGAGATCCCACTCTGAGTCAGTAGCTACATTCCCCTTTTCTTTCCTGGTACAAAATTTAGGCCAAAGCACTTCACCCAAAGCCACATAGAAGATGTGCCATATATCCAACAATGACTTACACCTCAAGTTTAAAAAAACCCTCTTCTTTCCTTTAAGTGCACCAGAGTTGCTTGCCAGAATACCTGATAGCTAACAAATCTTCCCATCCTGAGCAAGGCTCTCCTTTTTCAAGATTCTGTCTCAGGGTCTGGACACAGCAGCATAAGAACATTATCACAGGAGGTAGTACTGGCTTGTATGGTTTATGGATTAAACAAATATGGTTTGTGGTGTTGGGGAAGCAGGCTGGGCCTCAGGGCATGCTTATCAGCTACTTCTGTTCAAAGCATTAGCAGTGTAGATTGTCCAGTGCTCACCATTAGGCTCTTCACTGAGGGACAGCCTTCTCCACGCTGTTGTTTCCAGCTGCCTGGAGTTTCAGACAGACCAGCTACCTGGTACATGTTCAGCTGATGCCTTCAGAGATGCCATCACAGCCCTCAGAGCTAGAAACAAAAGAGACATTTATTGTTCTGAATGTGTGCCCTGAGTGAATGAAGCTGTTGTTATTCCTACATCATGCATATAACAGTGCCCAGAGGTTCAAACAGGTGCTGGATGAGAAGATTTATTTAGGCACCTGTCCACTGGAATGCTGTGGGCACCAAACCACTCTCCCAAGGGCATATTTTTAGGATTAAATATGGGCTTCAAGCACCCCATTCTGATAACTTTTGCCTCATCCCCATACCAGATCTCTAAGGTGATACATTCGTGTCTGAAGATGGTATCGGTCTTAGCACATCCATTGAGGATTCCACATTCTCAAGGTAGTTTCTCAGTTCTGTCTAATGTGTTTAGCACTTAAAAAAAAGATATGCAAGAAAAAGAGCAGCTTTTCCATTCAGAAAGGACATATTTGTATTGCTAATAATAGCACTACTAAGCTTTTGTGAGCTTGAGATTGATGGAAAGATAATTAAGGCTTGCCAGAATCTGAATCCTTACATATAATTAACTAAGGTGATAATAACCTCTTAGAGCCATGCAAAATACCTCTGCAGTTGAATGCATTCAGTGATCAAACTGCATTACAGCATCCCAAAAGAATGTCACAGCCTCTCAGTGACTGCCATTTGGGGACACTATTGGAAAAAGCCCTGTACTCCCTAAGTCACAGTGGTTTTAAAGCCACAGCAGCTGCAGAGATAGCAGGATGACTCCTCCTGGCCCCCTTTGTGTTCAGAAAAACCTCCTTCGGTGCAGTCAGGCTGGGAGACATTGCAGACCTTCCGGAGTGTATTATCACACAGACACCTTCAGGTTACCTGGCAACAGCACGGGGTAAAACTAAGCTGTGGAGCTGCAGGAAGTGAGGGGGCAGCTGTCCCAGAGGGTGCACTGCTCCTTCCATCCACTGTGCACTCAGATGCAAACCACCTATCCAAAGGAGCTGAGCAACCAAAGAACAGAGAGGGACAGAGAGGAGGCGTGCTGGAGCAGTGAGGCACGCAGCACAGACGGCCCCACGCACCTCTGACATTTTTATAATGTTAACCTTCTGGTGTTTCTGCATCCTCTCCTGTCTCTTGTAGAATCACATCTCTCATGGGACGTGATCCAAGGCCTATGGACATAGAGAGATCCTTCTCTGTTGACTTCCATGGCCATTGGAGTCCCTGTGAGGCACAGGGAGAGAGGAAGGTGAAGAAGTATCAAATAGAGTAGATACCAGCTGCTTTCCAGCCTCCAGCCCCATGATATGTTTTCCAGTGTTTGGGGAGCTTTGTTAGTTTATAAGACTTTCCAAGGCAAAGAATCTTCACTTTCTTCTCTCCTTTAGTCAGGGTAAGGAATACTTATAATGAAGTTGGCAATAGACAGTGGTTATTTGTTAAATATAACACTTAAAAATAGTTTTTGTTTCAGATCAAGGACTTTAGGCATTGCAACCAAATGCTCCAGAAGTGCTGTTAGCTCTATAAATGCAAGACAGGAATCAGATGTTTGAACTACCTAGAATTAGTATATTTTCCCCAAAGTCCACAGGAACCACCAAGGGTAGGGTGAGGGCTTACATTCTCACCTGGTTGGGGGATTACTACTGACACGTAATCTTGCTGTTGTTGTGGATGATCTGCAAGCACTTTTAGCAGAGAATTATGTGTCTCATATGACATCTTTGGGACCTACCCCTTGCAGCACACGTGCTGACTCTCTTGCTTATCGGGGCTCATGAGCCAGGTCTACCCCAAACCTCAAACAGTTGGAGTAAAGGCTGAATCTATCCAAGGGTGCTACTACGTTGTCCTTTGTTCAGATCCTGATTTGCTTTCACTTGCCTTCACAAAGCTCTTCAGTTTCCTTAGGTTTAATGTTTCACATTCATTAGAACTGGTATAATTTACTACTTTACCTATAAAATTAATTCTGTAACAGAGCTTCTGTTTCAAATGGTTGCACAGAGCTAAATCCCTGTTTGTGAAAGTATTTGAACTATAAAAAGAAGCACATCTATTAAAAAGAGGTTTTGGAGTGCTGTTTATTGTTCCTTTCAATTTTTTTCATGTCAGCTTAACAAAAAGTTCTTCTCCTGAAGAGCAACGAAATAAATCTAAGTTCTTACAGACTTCACAGCACAACCCACGTTCAGGACTAGGTGTGCTTTCTTGCATTGGCAAAAGAAAATTGAGAAAAGATATAGCAAGTGAAGTTCATTCAGTGTTTGCATTTTTGCCTGAACTATTTAGAGGCAGCCCTGATTTCAACATTTCCTGGACAAAATCTGGAGAGAAATTTGTATTGGGATGATGCCTGAGTCTAGAGATCAGCACCTGATTCCTGCAAAAAGGAATCAAGAGCACGGAAATGAATCCTGCTCACCTCAGTACTACTGCAAAAGGGAAGAGAGTTTCGGAGGGTGCAGCTACACTGTACCTTGAGTGTGAGCCCAAACTTCCTTTACACCTAAAGCATTTGGGCAAAAGCCTGTCCTTTAGGAGTGGGGCTAATGACAGATTTGGGCAGAGGAACCCAGAGGACCTTCTTTTTTTTTTTCCTTTCTCCCAGTTTTCATTCCAGAAAGCAGAAGCAGGGAATTACTGTGGGTTTATACAGACAAAAAGAGGCTTGAGGGCTCAGGCTAGCAGCTAAGTCTCCCAGCAGCAAGTCAAAACTCCTAGCCAAAGTGCTGACTTCCAATTCAAAGTGCTTAGGTCCCTCTGAAGTTTGAACTGAGTAAAGACAAACACATCCCAAAGTGCTTTGTTAATACCACAGGGACGGGCTTGACACGGGGACCAGGTCTGAGAGAGGAGTTCTTCACAACAAATGAAAAAATCTAGTCACTGGGTGATTTATTGGTCTCTCTTCAATGATACTTTTGTTTTAAGAGGGCTTCAGTTACCCTCTGCTGACTGGAATTTTTCATTTATGTTGGAGAAGTATTGCTCCTTGACTTGAAAAATTACTTCCAGTGAGCAATAAATGCTGTGGACCTCATCCTGTGGCTTTGGGCATGACAGCTCACCACCGGTCACTTTGCCATGGGATCCCTGCCATTCTTTCTCTGTTTTCTTTTTCTTGCCTTATGCTTTACACGTGTTTGTAATTAACTCTTTTTTTTCTTTTTTTTTTTTTTTTTTTCTTTTTTTTTTTTTTTTTTAAGTTGCCTTGTTACATCTCCCTCTGTTCCAGGCTGTCAGCTATGGGTTTCCCTGTATTTGAATCCCAGACATTCCTCATCAGTGTGCTTGCTGAAATGCTTTTACCACTGGAAGAAATCCCTTTTTTTCTCACATTGTTTCCAGTACATGTGGTAGAGTGAGTCCTTGCAGTTAAAGAAAATTCCCTCTGGGGAAAGAGCCTAACTGCAGTGAAAGAGTAAAGACTACCAATTAACGTGCTTTCAAAAATAAAGCAACATTTTAGGTGCAGCTGAAATTCTTCTTGTACATTGTGATTTTATTTGCGCATTTCTGACAATGAAATCTCTGTCTGGCTGTATTTTTGAGTCTCCTGTGCAGTTATCAAGGCAAAGGTTGGGTGTTTTGTCAGATCTTTAATGTAGGTTCTATCAGTAAGTTTTCTTTGAATCCTGGACTTGTGGATAATCTTAATATTGCTCTGCCTTATAATAACCCTTGGTAGGGATCTGTGGGGTCTGTTTGTTCTGGCCCAGCCGTCTCCTGCTCCTTCAGTAGGAGCATTTGGCAAAAACAAATGCTGTATTTCCAGGCACTTCAACTCCACTTATGCTTTTCAAAGTAAAAATTAAGCCATTTTTAAGTAGGTTTTTTTCTTATCAAAGCAATTCTTGCATACTTACAAACAAGAAGAAAGCAGCAGATTGTTCTGATGCTGTTATTGTGTCAGGATGATAAATGTCTGTGAGCAAGCAGCTGTGTGGGACACCTTCCCAGGGCACCTAGGTACAGCAGGGTGCAGAGCTTCATCGCTCCCCGTTTACCCTTCTGCACTACCTTGGCAGCAGACGGCAAAGGAAAACTGTGCCACCCTTAGGACAAGGTATATTGCTGAAGCCCCGAATTCTGCAGCTTGTTTTGTTGAGATCAGAGCCCTCTCTCACTCCTCTGACAGTGTAAATGGACTTTAAAGGTAAAACAATTCCATAATAAGTCAAGAACTATTGCTGAAGATGTTGGGTAAAACAGGTCTGGCAGTGCCTGTCTTTGAGCTAGACATGTTGATTAACTGCCTCTTGCTTCCCAAGTGCTGCCATGGTGTTCTCAAAGTGGGGCAGAATTTCCTGTTTGCTGCCCTAGCAATACATAGGGAAGCCAGCTTTTGTCAACCAAGCTTTCTATATAAATATGTACAAGTCTTCCCAAGCCCAGTTACCTTTCTAGCTGATTTGCCTGTACAGATCTGGACAAATCTTCAACACTTTGATAATATCTTCTGACAAAGCCTAAAATTCTCCTAATTTTTCCTTATATTCTCATATAGGATAACAAGAGTTGTGCCAGGGAATCCTTCCACAGCTTCCAGCTCAGCTACTGCAATAGCAATGAGCAGTACTCACCCCTGTGGGAGTAACCTTGTCTCTTGCTTCATGCAAGATTTAGGCTTTAGCTTTCTGCTGAGCCTTCTTCAAAGGCGGCCTTTGGAAGGAAGAGCAAGGTTGCCAAACCTCACTGCAACCCTAATGGGATTCAGTCACCCAGTTCCTCACAGCAGCTGTGAAATCCCACTCTCAGCTCCATATCTTGTTCTTTGCATAATGTTCACAACCCTGGTGCTGCAACCTGGCTAGTCAGACCCAAGGCAGCACCTAGTTTTGGTTGTCTTAAAGGGCTGCAATTTAGGTTGATGTGCCCAAAGGAAACACAGGAAACACATCAGATTAAAGAAGGAAATCAAGACAAAATCAGATAACAACACTCATCCTCATTACCCTGAAAGAAATAGGGAACAGAAGGAAATTAGATGTAGAGAACAGAAGGAGCAGCCACCACTAAATAGGTCAGGTTGCCAGCATGAGGCTATTTAGACAGAGATAGCAGGAATGGTGATCAGATATGCAAAGCTTTTGAGATGTAGATTTAAATTCCCCTGCTCAATGGCTCCAGATGTTCTCTAGTGTAGCAGGGTGGAATTTTTTCCACAGTAATCCCGCTTTCTCCTCCAGGTTTCACTGAACATAAACTTTTCATGAACGCCCTTAACATGAAGCACAGAAGTCTTCAAACGAACACCTGTTGCATCTATTTTTATAAGCTCTGGGACTGATCAGTTCTACAGGGGATTTGAGAATAAAACTTATCTAGTAACCACAAAGGTTTTCCATTAACTTTATATGCCTTTTCCTTTCAGAACTTGGGACTATATAGCCTATATGTGCCACCTGCTGCTGTTCCTGTTTGACATAAACCTCTCTTTGTTTTGCTCCTTTAAACTCAGTGCCAGATTCTGTTCATGCTTGTGCCCTTGTAGATCCAAAATAACTCCCTGGGCATTAATGGTGCAATTCCAGGCCCTCTCCAGGGTAAATGAGAATAGGAGCTGGCCTTTGTCAATTCAAATTTACCCTTGATGCAACTTCATTGAGGGTATTTTGGCCACACTGCACCATGACACTGACTCTTTCCTGCAGGCTGCAGAGTGCTGCCTTGCCAAACGCCGTGAGTGCAGCAGGTCACATACCTCTCATAAAGCTCAGGAGCTAAACTGGGTCAGTGCAGGCATGGCAGTGCACACCAGCTTCAGAGGGGCCTGTGTTGTTTACGGGAAGCAAGAAAAACATGTGTGAACGCATCCATCCAAACCTGTAACTGGAACTGACAGAGATGAAGGGAGTTCCCTGCTCTGCTCTCTCGTCAGATATCCTCGATAATAACCCCTGACAGAGAAAACCTCTTCCTGGGCAGCTGTGGATTTAACTTTGGTCTTTGTCCAGCCCAAGCAGCTCAGATCTCCAAAGGAGTGGATTTTCTATATAATAGGGGTGGGATGCACCGAAGCGTGAGGAGGAGGCGGGACACCAGGTGTCTGTGAATGAGCTAACCAGGAGCCTGAAATGACTCCGTAGCCCTCCGCTGCCCCTTGTTCTGCCCTCGGACTGTAAGACGGAGCAGCACAATGAATCAGTATTAGCCCCGGTGCAGCTGCCAGGGGTCACGCCCCGCGCTTTTGTACCGGCATCTTTAATTTAGGCTCCTCAGGGACTCGTTTTTTAAAGTGAGGAGAGGGCTAATGCTCCAGCTATCAGGGGAAATTACACCAGTTGGTGAAAGGACAGGCTTTTAGGAAAGGCAGCTTGTACTTCAACCTCTGCTCACCTCTCCTCTCACCACACCCTCGCTGTGATGCTTAGGTAGCCTTTTCAGCCTTGGTCTCTTTTAAGTAGCCTACATGAAATCAACAGTGCAGATCTGTTCACTTATTTTGCCAATAAGCTTCAGGAATGCAAAAGCCAAAGAACTGAAGAAAAGGGAATTGCTTTTTGTGGCACTCGGTGCAAAGTTAAGTCCAGAGACACAAAGTCTGACAGAAAAAGAAGCAGGGATAGATGTGAACTTTTGCTAACTGGATCACAGGGAGAGTTCAGGTTATCTTCCTTCTATTATCCTTCCTACACTCCTGGCTGCTAAATATGAAACCCTTTACTTTGGCTCTGATGCTCTACAATGCTGCCTGCTATCTGCACTCTTATTTTGTATCTAGATTCACTTACACAGTCCGTGTTATTAACTGCAAGCTCTTTCTCCAGGGAAAATCAGGTTATCCAATCAACTCACAAGGAAGAGAAGGGATGCCTCATTCACGTGAAACTCCTCTGTCTCCAGTCTTCAGGCAATTAACAAGCAGCATTAATGAACTTCTGGGAGAGGCAGCCCTTCCTGTCTGGAATGGTGGTGGTTGTGACAGTGGAAGGAGTGAAATGCTGGTGAAGGCAACATGGCAATCATTAGCATCAGGAATGGGATATGCACTGGGGGAAAACCATTCACTCTAAGGAGCAGGTACTGCATGTGGGCACTGAACACCTGGTTGCCTTTTGTTTAAGCCTATGCCAATCTGATGTACATGTAAAAAATCAGAGGAACGCCACCTGCAGAAAAATAACAGTAGGTTAAGAAGGGAAACAGGCTGTGAAAGTTGTCATCCACCATCTGTGCTGAAAAGCAAAAATAAAAATTTTCACCAGTTATATAAATTAGTATTATTCCTACCTAAGTAGAAATGCACTGGCATAAAAACCAAGAAAAGCGAGGTCTCATAAAGAACAACAGCAGCCTCTGGATTAAATCCATTACTGGTGTAAACAAATGCATTCCACAGACCTCAAAGGATCATGCCTGCTTGTACACACGGTGAATTTGGTTCGTTTTCCCCAGAGGCCTTTTTCCATTTTAAGTGTAGTGTGCATGCAGATGGCCAGAGCTACAACGGAGTGTCCAGCTCTGTACTAAAACTGTCAGCTTGACTTTAGCTTGGACGTAGTGCTGTGCTGTGCTGTGATTACATTTTTCAAGTTATACGGGAATAGTATTTCAACTCCTTGTGAACTTTAACTTTTAGATCCTCAAGCATCAAGATAAACATAAAAGGGCTTTTAATATTGAGATATATATATATAATATTAGCTAGTATATTATATATATAATATTGACTAGTGTTGATAGGATTCCTACTATAACTGTTAAAACAATGTGAGCTTGCATATGTACATACATATGCAATGTATGTAGGTATTATTTGTTTTATATATTCATATATGCATGCTGCTCTTTGGTATATCATGGACACACATGCACAAATGCAAAAAGTTATTAATGATGCTAATAATCCCTTGGAAATTAGACTCTGCCATGTGTTTTGCCTCAGTTTGTCTATCTTCCCTCAGGATCAATCTGCCCTTCTTTTCAGGAGTGTTGAATAGCCACTGCTCCTGAACACTGCCAGTCATGCATAATCACCTCCTCTGAAAACTACACTGAACTCTCACAAGCCTGCTTATGATGGGTCCTGGTTTTTGGTGCTTCTCTTCAAATAAAAATATTCCCATTATTTGTCTGCAGTATCATACTGGAGGATGAGTCCAATAACCATACCACTGGCAGCTGCTGTTTTTGAAATTGAGCTGTGCAAAGCTTCACCTCAGGTCCCTTTTATCTTTGCCTGTCACGCTAAGAAATGTATTTTTGAAAACATATCTCTGTCCTTAGGAATGCTGAGTCCTTCTGCTGCTTTTCCAAACAGCGGCACCTCAGGCATCTCTGGCTGTGTTGCAAATTTGCAGGCAGGCAAACAGAATGGACACTGAGCATCTGCTTTTTTAATTACAGAAGCATTTGCTGGTACAGAAGAAGGTGGCCTTTAATTCCTCCTGAGGCTCTTTTCACGTGGGCAGCCCCCGTGAAGGGCAGAGATACCTTTGGTCCCTGCCATTGCCGGAGGCAGGAGGGAGCTAATGCTGCTGTGGCACTGCAAAAGCTCAGTGATGAACACAAGTCTCAGTGTCTGCTTTTTGGCCAGAAAATGAGTCGGGATCATCGGCTGAGATCTAATGATATCTGCAACTGATGAACGCAGCAATTAAGGGAGGACATGATAGCCAAAAGAATTACACCATGTGCCTTTCTAAGGCTAATCACCACAGACATAAAGGTTTTGCTCCTGCATTTCAAACCTGCTGAAATCTGTTTCACACAGATGCAGCCTGATGATCTGGTCCCAGGAGCAATACTTTTAGTCTTTCCGTGAGTCAGATTTTTGGGTTCAAAAAAAGCCCTGTGACCAGGACAATGCCAGTGGCTTGGGCTCCTAAGGCAGATGCCTCTTTGCTCCTGAGGACCATATTGGGAGCTAGGTTTTACAAGGCACATCCCAGACCATCCCTTTGCCTGGAAGTCTCTTTGTACTGGGGGTGAGCCGGAGCAACCAAGCTGTTATGGCTTTCTATCCATCATAGGAAGACTCAAGGCAGAGGACCCCTCCTTGAGTAGCAACCCCAAAGGTAGAGCAGCAACAACTTATGACATATGAAATAGTTTCACTGAGCACTTATCACTGGCAAAGGGCAATTTTACACCAGGAGTCTTTCATAGCACCAGGAATCAGCCCCTATATTTATTTATGATCATACACCCTTCATAGTTGTTCAAATCCAATTTATAAATCACACCAATTTTTATTTTCCAGGACAAGAAAAGTAAATTCTGCTAAAAAAGGCGATCTTGCCTACCATTGATTCCTGATACCATTTCCCAATGGAAAAAAACTCTCAAAGAAAGACCAGTCTCCCACTCTGTGCCTGTAGCATTCCTAATACATCCTGGTCCTACAACTCAAAACATCTGCTCACCCACTCAAAGAACAGATAAGCATTAAGGTTTTGTCAGTCTTCTCCTGACAACTTTGAGTGCAACACACCTAACACTATCTTCACCAACACTCTGGTTAGCTTCATGACAACAATACCAATTTACATCCAGGTTTACAGACAGAAAATCGTATTTACCGCTTACAAGACTGTAAAGTAGTTGCAAAATGTTGCTGCGAGGCACTGCTGGTGCTCAACCACTTGGTGGTGCTACAGAAAGGGTCTGCTTCACTTTCTAAAGCAAAGCCGGTTTCTTCTCTTCCATCAGCAGTAACCAGAGATGACATGAGACAAAGCCGTGGCAAGAAGCACCTTTCTTCTTTTCTCTTTTCTCATTTGAGTATCATCACTGCAATGGTCAGGTTGAAATCTTAGAAATCTAGCTATTGTATTTCTGCAGAGAATGCGTGTGTACAGTTACAACCTCAGCCAATTCATTTCCCTCTGTTGGACATTCGATCTACGTGTTTCCAATGGAGCTGAAAATTGGAGGAGCAATGGTGTCCTGGGAGAATTCACCCATTTAAAAATGAATGTGCCCCCCACTATGCTTACTTCTCTTGATCCAGCTCTAATTTTTCTCTGTCACTAACTCTGGCAGGAATTAAGCAGACTGCATGTCCAAGAGCTCACGCCACAGTGACATAGAGCAGAGGATGTGTGTCACTCGGTGTAAAACCAGTGAGAGCTGGGCAATGACACCCCTTCATTTCCTTGGAAAACCCCAAGCATACTTAGAGGTGCCAGCTGGTACACAGGGATGAAAGGTGAAACCCTTCTTTTTTATCAAGCCAGGGCAGAAAGGGGATGAAAACCCTGATGGAACAAATGTATTGAGCTTCGTGTCTAGGTTCTAAGGGAGGAAATGTCCTCCACATGCCTGCTGTATTTGCCCCAACAAGTGAGAGTGGGCTGGGGACTGAGGGAAGGGAACAGAAGGATGAGACAGAAGACTTCAGACAGTATCATGATGAGGGGGGATGCATATGGAGGGTGAAAATAAGTAATTTCCAGCTGTTTTGCAGCATCTGGTTTATTCTAGGCAGTGCAACTGCTCTCGTCTTCATTAGCTTCAGTGCTGGCAAAAGCTCCTGTGTGTGGAGCCCTCACAGAGATTAGCACGAGCTGAGGTAAAGTGAGAAGGATTTGGTCTTGCTAAAGCAATGGTAAGTATGCAGAGGTCATGTTGCTCCTCTTATTAAATTTGAGTGTTTTTTTCATCTTAGTAACAGACCTTCAAACATGCTCTTTGAAAATAACTGTCCTGTTCCATTAAAAATAAATCTCTTTCTTTCTTATAATACAATTAGTGTCAGCAAAGCATTCTGCAGATCCAAGAAGATTTATTTCTGCATAATGCTTGGGAGGCAGGAAAGAGTATTCTAGTTCTTTAGGAGAGATAAGGAGACACAAGTTTAAAAGTGTTTTTAGGCCCTGGGCCAGATTTTCTGATTGGCTATAGATCACGAGGGAGATGGAGGCATCTCCCCAAATCTCTGTGGACCTGCTGGAGAGCATAGCTCTTTCTTGCAGCCAACATTGCCCAAAATGTTGTGCACTTTGCATTGAGGCAGGCAAACTAGTGCCATCAATGTGTTGCCTTGCTTTTCCCTGAGGGACTGGGACTGAGTCTTAAGATCTGTGTTGTCTTTTTGGGGTTGTTGAACTGCGACTGTCTGTTGTTCCAATGCAGGCTGGAGAAGCCTGGGGGTGGCTGTCATGTGGGCCAGCTAGCATCAGCTCCAAAGAAAATGACCTGTCAGCATAGCAAAAACATGTTCTCCCAGCCTTAAAGCCCTCCACCCCAGGGCTGACACTCACCCTGCTGTGGGCCGAGTAATGAGGACAGTGCTGGAGTCAGAGGGGCTGTCACTCTTGGATGACAATGCATGAGGGGCTGGCATCCTCTGCTCCCCTATACCCACTGTGGGATTTTAGAAATTTGCAATTCCCTTTATGCTGCATAAGAAGCACAAAGGAAACACAGAGAGTCACAAAACCTTCCCTCTCATGATTCCCTAGCCAGCAAAATGAAATTTTCACGCATAATGAGGCTTTGATCATGTTTGTCACTTAGCCAGTTTGCTATTGATTTAAAGAGTCCTCTCTGCTAGCAAACAGGCATAAAGAATGGAATTTCAAAAAGATCTAATAGAAAATTATACTTGGTTCTTGGGCATCTATACACAAGCAGATTCATTTTCCATTTAACTGCTCTTTGTAGTTTGCTGCCTGAGAATTCTGGGTACGTCTTTTTCCTCTGAAAGTCATGCTGGATCCCTGTTACACATCCTAAAGTCATAATATTCTGTTTACATCTTTCTAATAATTTGCTGTAAAATTATTATGTTGCCATTAGCTTTTTTTTATTATTTGACCCAATTCTTTTACAAGTTGTAGAAAATGCTATTTTCTAAAGCCAGGAAGTGGCTGCAGACAAATGAAAAGTAAACAAAATAAAGCTAAAGGAAGCTGGCAGTCTCTGTGCTGAATCTATTTTCTAATTTAGTGTTGTTTTGACTTTGACAAATTAATGATCAGTGAAGGAAAAATAACAGCCAGTCTTACAGCTATGAATTCCAGTATTTCAGTGGGAATTTAAAGAGAGGTAGGGAGGATGAGACTATTTCTCCATGTCAGGTTGTATCCCTAGCATGGAGCTGGTGGCATGGCCGTGGAGTTGTCCACTGTCCCCTAGAACACCTCCAGGAGGGGAAAGCACTGCCTTTTGAGAAAGCATAATTCAGTCTTTCTCCCCTTTGTTTGTGGAGGCAAGGAGGTTACCAGCCAGCTGGCAGCACCTGTGGGCAAAGAGGGAATAGAGAGCCATGTTGTTATCTATTCCCTACAGATTTGTCTCCCAACAGGAGTCAGGTGGCACCCAGTGCCCTCTTGCCCATAGTCACACTGCCAAGGGAAGTAATGCATGTTATCAGTTAGATATAACAAACGCTGTTCTGTCTGATGGGGTTCATTGTATGTCATAATATGGTAATGTCACAGGGTCCAGTTTTGGTAACTGGGCAGGATTTGCTCATAATCCCTGATATCTGCCAGTCAGTGACAGTCTTGAGGAAAGGTTTGTTCAGGTGTATCCAAAGGTATGGGGTAACTCACTGGTGTCACATTCAATGTGACTTTTAGAAAAACATCTTGCACTTTATCTTCTTTGCTCTAAGAATTATGTATATTTAAGGGGAAAAAAAAAGATTACTTCCATCTCTTTTTTTATTTCCTATGTTATTAGAGCAGCTTTAACCATATATTTCCAAGAAAACTGGTTATGCATCAAGTAGTGGTGTGAAAAGAGCGATACAATCTAGACACAGATCCACAGACCTCAATACCAAAGCAAAAGTAATGTGCAAAACATACTCTTGGTTTTCTACACAAAAGCCACAACTAAGGTTAATACCTCTCTCCTTGTAGGATCTACCCAGTGGCTGTAATATCACCACTCAATTGGACTGGGCAGGAAATCCCAGAGTCCTGGAGGGATGTATCTGCCCCATCTCATCCATGAGTCATCCAGGATGAGGGGGTCACAGTGGCAAAAGTTCACACTTCCCCGTTATGTTCCCACACAAACATCTCTGAGCAAAGGCCCCACAGCTTGCCAGGGCAGGATGACACCCATTCCCTCACCACCTCAGCTGCATTTCCCTCCCCTCTCTCTGCTCCCCAAACCACCCCAAAGCACCCCGGCACTGCACAGCTCCACCCTTTTCCGCCACAGGCACCACCGAACACCACCTGTGTTTACAGGATAAGGGCCTGTGGCTTCACCACCAAAACCCAACAGGAAGACACCTCCCCTGGCCTTGCACGGGGCGAGTTTGGGCTGGAGGAGGGGAGCGATGGTGGCTGGGGATGGCCCACTATCACTCGTGGTGGTGCTTTGGAGGAGCTGGTGTGTGTGAGCTATGCCTGCAGCAGTTGTTCCTGGTGTGGGAGCTGGCAGGGGGCAAAGCAGGCTGGGTGCAGATATGGCTGCCTGCACACGGCCAACGGGCCGACGGCGGAAAGCGATGCCCTCGGTCAGTCTCTCAAAATAAGGGCAAAAAACCAGAAACGGCAGAAGGGACGGAACCGAGGGCAACGAAGGGAAGTGATGAGAGGAAGGGAGCATGCTGCTGAATGACTCAGTTATGTTTTAAATGCCTTTTTTTTTTTGCAGTTTGCGTTGTTGGAATGCGCAATCCACTGAATGTTACCCAATGCAATTTTCTGCTCACAGTGAATTTTAATCCTGAAAGGATTAACGTGCAGCAAGAGGGAGGGAGCTGGTAATTTGGATTGTATTGCTAATATAGTTAATAAAATTAATAAAAAGTAGCACCACAGAGTTTTACTGAAAGAACATCTAAACTGAGTGAGAAATAGGAAAGCAACAGAAGAAGGAATTGTGTGTGCTCAGTTCCTTCTCAAAGCTGTGCAACAGAAAAGACACTGGCCCTCAACCACTACATTTTGGTTTTGTCTTCTGTGCAGCTCGGCTTGTTTCTTCTCCCTTCTCTGCTTTTGAGGACCCCCATTTAGCAGTAACAGTGGGGAGTTTAGAGGAAATGTTGACTGTAGAAAAGCAGATTTTTTAATGGATAAAATAATGCGACATAAGCATACAGGCACACATGTGCACATGTAAACAAATTTTCAGATCTGGAGATGTAAATTGAGCAGGTGACTGCTATCCTCTGGACCAGGGATATCCCAATCAAACATATCAAGCAGCAGAAGAAAGGAAAAGAGAAAGAGAAGAAAAGCAGCAGAAGAAAGAACAGTATGACAGGTAAAAATTATAATACATTAATTGTCTAAATTCTCTGGGAAAGCCACCGAAGAAGAAGCTTGAGGCTTGGAAATAGAATTTTAAAAGGTATTTTATGGACATTACAGCTCCTCTCCTATTCAAAGTCCAATAGTCTTACGAAGAACCCCAGTCTCAATTCCAGACTCCTCTCCAAAAAGGCATTACAAGTATTCCTCAGTCTCTTCACTGCTCATAAAGCTCTATAATGGGTCCGGGATCCAGATTCAGAGGGCTTAATTTCACTTAAGTCTTTATTTTTTCTACTGCACAGACATCTCAAGAGTTGTGGCGCCAATCAAAGAACAAGAGAAGACACGTGAATTTAGATGGACGTTATAACCTCTGAATGTGGGCCCTGTCGGTGAGCATTACTCGACTGAAGTATTGTTTTAACAGTGAACTGACATCTCTGGATGCAAACAAGACACACCTCAAAAGACCACTACTTGTCAAGGCAAAGATTTTTGTATGGCTCACTACAGAGAAAATCAGAATTACAGTTTTAATCCTGAACTTTCTTGACTCCTGTAATTTTCATAAAGCATGCAATTACAAGGATTGGATGTGATCTTCCAGGATAGATTATATACAGATACCTGCCACAGCAACCAGATGGATGCCAGCTGTCTCTGCCAGCACTGCTTTCTAAAGGATAATCCCTATCCTTGAGTGGAACACATTAACATGCTTTCACTTCATCAGATCAAAAAGCTGTCTCTCAGCAGGTACTTACCACAGAAGAGACAGTTCCACTGAGAGAATGTCCTCCAGTTTTGCCTGATAGTATTTCCCAATGATTTGAAAGTCATGTCATCTTTAGATTTGCAGTCTGGACAGTGCTGAACACTAAAGCTTGGTCCAGCAAATGCATACACCCACACTTAGCTTGAACATCAAACATGAAGAGTCAAAGCAACTCAAATGACTTGACTATGGTTATGTTTTCCTCCATGTACAGGTTATAGAGCTCAGCAGAGAAGACTGAAACCTAAGGGAGCAGCATATTAGTGTCCAAAAACAAGTCCACTGCATCCAGGAATGCCTTTAGCACTCATTTCTCCTCTTTCCTCTATCTTACACTGTAGGGAAGACAGTCAAGGAACATATTCCAGCTCTTCAACAGCCCCCAGAATCCGATCTCTGTAAGGGTGGTAACAACACTGTTAAACAATTCACAAACGCTGCAGAATGCTGAAGAGCAAAAGGTCTGAGTACAGATGACACCATCCCACCAAATTAAGTTGCCATATACATAATCTTTGCACAGAGAATACCTGGACTCAGTTGGTAAAAATAAGGATTTTAGAAAGTATATTTGAATTTCTGGGGTTTTTTTTTATAATCATAATTTTCAATGATCATTGTTATTATACACGAGCACAGAAAGTTTATTTTGTCCAGTATCAATCTGCATATCTGATCTGCACAGTGCCCACTGGCTTCACATTTAAGAATATGGACATTTAAAATGAAAAGTGGTATTTCTAATGCTAATTAGTACCTGTGCTTATTCCATTACAAAATCAGCCGTTTTGATTTTGGAGTTTCTGGTAATTTATTATGCTATCTTTCCAATAACAATCCAATATATAGGGATGATTTATGACATATTTCCTTGAAACCGATAATTTCCATGAAAATGATGATGTATGCTTCCAAGCAGCTAGAAGGGAGCACTCTTGGGGATATTAACAATGCTCATGAGTACAACATAATGAAACCTATTTTCATCATGGGCATTCATGCTTTCCTGCTATTCAAGAGGCATAAAGGACCTGAACACAGGCTATACTGAGTTACAGCCTGAAGGGAGCTTCCAGACTGTCTGACAACCATAGCTGGACGCTTCCCTGCTGCCTCTGGGGGGCCCCAGCCAGTCCTGAGCTGCTCCTGCAGCACGGTCAGCTGGCACAGGTCAGAGCAGGACCCGGGCTGTTCTCCTCTTTGGCACGACTAGGGCTTGCACTGGACATGCAAAACCACCAGGCAGTTGTCACTGTCATCTTGACAGACTGCTACACCCCTGGCACCCGGCAAGACCGCGACTCTGATTTAATCTACTTAAGTGAAGTTGCGCAGAGGCGAACACATGCCAGGACAATTTTTCACTTCTCCTGGCAGTCAAGGGCACCCTTTGTGCTCCCTGTGTTGCCAGCCCCTCTCCTAGGTCCCTCCTACCTCTCGCTGCTGCTGCATTCCCACCCCTGTGCCAGTCCTGACCTGCGGCAGGTCTGTCCCGCATTCCTGCACATGGATATCTCTTGAGGCGTCCCCTCAAATGTGAGAAGAGCTGTGTAAGTGGGTTTCAAACTGAGGGCATGGAAGGCAGCCAGGGCAGTAGCAGACGTCCATCCCTCAGTCGCTCTCCAGCATGTTCAAGCAGCCCAGGCATTGCTTTATAATGTACCAGCTGGGAGGAATGCAACAGCACTTCAGAGCATTAAAATAAAACAGCAAAATCATCCAAGCTACAAATGTCCTCTTGCTTCTTTCAAAGAGAAGGCCACAGAAATTTTGTGCTTTCCACATTTAAGATAAAGGAAGGGGCTACGAGGGAAAATGTGGGGGGGAGTTTAAAATAGTAACAGAGCGAAGTTTCCCGTACCTTTCTGGCTTTGGAATAGCCCCTTTCTGGTGAACTCTGTGAAAGAGATGTTAACTTTCACACTCCGAGACTTATACCAATATCAGGCTTCAGAAGATCAAGAAGCCAGCACAGGAGATGTTTCTTCTGACTGCTGCAGGATTCATTCTGTCTTTTTCAACCTTTGCGGCTGGCTCTTGCCAGGAACAGTTACTGCACTAGGCAGACTTGCCTTCAGCCAGCTGGACACTTTTGCTCATCCTAAAATGAAGGTGTAGTGATGTAATTACAGAGAAACTTCTGTTTTCAAGTCAGAGAAGCTAAGGCTGCAACCTCAGGGCAGAGTTTTCCTCGGGCCTCAGGAAAAAACCTTGCAGAAGTCCAGGCCCAGTGAGTTAGAGGAACAAAAAAAGAATCCTCACCAAAGCTGGTGCCTGGGTATCACCCCCATCACCTTGACACTCCAGAGTTAGTTACCTTTGACAGACCTGAGCCTTTGCAGGAGCCAGCCAGAAGAACTGTCCGAGCACACAAATCAGCTTCTGTGCTAACACTCCTCCCCCAGCAAACTGGAGGGATGGGACTACCGACTCCTGAAATTCTGTGCCTTGATATTGCCGTGACCACAAAGTGGAACCCAAGATTTCAAAAGGTATGTGTGTTATCTTTGCAGAGCAGACAATCCCAGGGGTAACCTGTACATTAAGAACGGTCAGTGGGGCCTCTGAACCAGGACTCTCACTTGAAAGCCTTTGTGTTGGTCCAGAAAAGTGGCCATAGTGGAGAAGGCCGTAATTATTCCACCCCATGCAAATTTCCCATTTCTGCTACAAGCGACCATCTGCTTTCTCACTTGGGGATGGATGCCTTCTATTCTATAGGGAACATCTGATTCTTCTTAACCTTGCAACAATTTGTACGTCTGTATTGGTTTAAGTTTTCAAGCTCTTTGTGAAAGAAATTACTTGTACTTTAAAATGAAGAAAGTGTAAAACTGATGCATTCTTTGTATTTCAGAGACCCCCAAAAGCAGACACGAGGTGTTTCTCAGCTCTCGGCGCACATTTGCGAGTCAACCACAGCAGGACCGGACTCAGGAAGGTTTCCCACCGGCAAAAACCTTGTAGAGCAGGCAAACAGGGCCTGCCCACGCCAAGGACCGGCGGCACCTGGGTGTGCCCGAGTTTTTCTGCCAGCTCCACCAACATGGAAACCCTACAGGAAACCCTCGCCCGCTCGGTGAATGGGGAAAATGAGACGTTTTCTGGAAAAACTTTCCAGACCTAACTCCGGTGCAGGCTCTCTCGAGCCCCCGCCCGCCGTCCTTGCAGGTGCACACGCCAGACCCGCGGGGCCGGGGCCGCCGCGGCCCCTC
>VWZN01004936.1:132494-146529 GCA_013396955.1 Regulus satrapa
CCATGGAGGAGCCGGTCGGGGCGGCTCCGTCCCCGGAGGTAACGGCGGCGAGGAAGCAGCAGGGGGTGAAACGGCATCACCACAAGCACAACCTGAAGCATCGCTATGAGCTGCAGGAGACCTTGGGCAAAGGCACCTATGGCAAAGTCAAGCGGGCCATCGAGAGGTTCTCTGGCAGAGTGGTAAGGCACTCAGTTTCTCTCTGCCTCTTTCTCTTGTATATCCAGGTATATATGTAAGATCGGATTCCAGCGCCGATTTCGGAACAGAGCCGGCCGGGCGCATCCCCTCAGGAGCCCCGTCCTGTGCGGGGCTGGCGGGTTGTGGCGAGGCGGGACCCGCTCAGCATCCCACCCGTGCCTGCGGTCCGGGGCTTTGTTCAGAGTGCCAGCCCTGCAGAGAGAGCGGTGGAGGTACATTTCGAAGGCATGTGTTATTATTGGAAAAATAGGGTGGCTTATTGGTTTTGTTCTGCCTTCCTTTTATATTTTTTTTTTTTTTCCTTACATGCGGCTCCACTGTGATTAGCTGTTTTTCCCCAGGGGACATTCACGTTTTGGGGAAACCTGTCACATCCCCTGGCTAACCAGCACTACTCACAAAGTACTGTCAGAAGGGAAAACGTTTGCTTCTCTGGTTAAAGATGCCGTAATTCAGTCATACTTTCGTGACCTGAACTTTGCTGACACCTAAAAGCATTGCAGGGACTGCAGCCCACCGCGTTGGTTTTTAGGATCCGTTTCACCGCTCAGCGGTGCCGGCTGGCTCGAGAGTTCAAGCAGCCCGGGGGTTGTCCAGCAATAGCTCAGCTTCAGCATTTCCTCGCTGGTGCGGCGCTCCAGCCGGGCGCAGAAATGCAATTGAAGCAATGTACACGTTAGTCAGAATTATTGTCATTTTTCCTTCCCAGAAATACGTAACTATCCACAGTGGGCAGGCGAATGAGAGGCAGGCATTGTTGTGTTAAAGAAATAGGTGGTTTTCTGCAGAAGTCTTCGGTCCTAAAGGACAGTAATTGAGTTTTCACTAGGCTTCATCTAAAAGCAAGGCATTTCCCTGGTGACGTTACATTTATCATTCCCTTTCGGTTGCTGGGGAGCCCAACACGCATTCAGAGGCGGAAGGATCTGTGAAACAGAACGTGAGATTTTCAGATGCTATGACTTTAATAAGGAACACTTACTTTGCAACTGAATATCTTTGTGTCGACAGTGAAAATGAGAGTTTCAGCCAAGTTGTAGAGTCATATCATATATGCTTTCAGTTTATTAGCTCATTTGGAGGCTGGCTAAAGAGAAACCAGAGATGGACATCTCTCGCACATGCTCACTCTAAGTCCGTGATTTTTAAGTTTTCTGTCTTGGCTGTTTTACAACTTCAGGCTAACAAAAGCTTTAGAGTTATAGTATATGTTAACAATTGTTTTTAAAGTAGATTAGTTTTGAGTTGCATTATAAAATGTAGTAAATAAGCAAATAAGTTGAAAACATCTCTTTTCAAGGAGTTGAGAAATTAACCAAAAATAAGTGACAGTAATATACCATGAGATTTGGCTTTGGAAAGAGCGCTCTCAGAGGAAAGGATGTAGAGTAGATGTGTGTCTCAGCTAACTTAACAACACACTCGGTCTTTCCATGTTTTCCTAACTGTCAAGCTCTTCAGCTGCACAGCTAAAGGATACTGTGATGTTATGGTCTGAACTGAATTTATATGGCTGATGCCATCTTGAGATGGAGAGAGTGAAAATCAGAGTACCTGTGCAATCTTAAACGCAATAAAAATGTAACATTCGCTGTATCAGCTGGTATGTAGAAGCTGAACAAGTCCTTACCAGGGTGTGGGTTTTTTTTACTGGAGTAATGCAAGCCTTGGCGTGTGGCACTTTGTAATTATTAACTGGTCTGCAGGAGAGTTCTGGTGTAACGTGTCTATTTGAACTGTAACATCTGTGAGGGTATGTAAAATATCCACGGTTTGTCTGCTTGCAGAATAAAAGCTAGTTGTCAGGAATCCAGCCAGATCTCAGTGAACGGAAAACGCTTCTTGTTTTCTGACAGTTCCCCTGTCTGGCTGTTACAGTGAACACTGATTCCTTTCCGTGAGCGAGATAAGACAACCGACGGGGCGACTGATCAGAGAGGGACAGTTTTTCTTTGTTGTATCCGCCTCTCTTTCTCTTCCCTTTCCTCCTCTATGTTCTTGTTAGCGGCAGCGTTTGCATCACCCGTGGGCAGGTTGGACCAGATGCTGCTGTGTCCAGCAGGGGATGCACAGAGCAGGGGTTGTGCCCGGCGCTGTCGCTTGCACCACGTCCAATGGAATCCTATTGCAGCTGGCAGCGAGAGTGCTGAAGGGTGCTCTCGTCCAGGCCGTTTGCTTCCTATTCCGCTACCGGTTTAGCTGATCGTCTCTTTCTTTACTCGGTGGTGAGCAGGTATTTGAAGCTGTATGGTAACAGATTGCAAAGTTGGACCTTGTGTTCCCATTCATCAGTCTTGTTCAAGCGATTCTCCTGTTTGGCCTTTCCATTTCTCTTGTCTGTCAAAAATTTCTTCAGCTGTATGACATTTAATAAAGAGGTTTGCCTCTATTAATAAGCCTGGCTCTTAGTATGAAGCACAAACTTCAGATTTGTCGTCATCTGTATAAACAGAGCTCAGAAATGAAATAAACTGGCAGGTTTGGGTAAATAAAGCAAAACCAAGGTGAGAAGACAGTTCAATGCTAAGTACAGATGTGCTTTAATCCTGTGCCATTGGAAATCAATAGCAGGATTTCTGCTGACTTGAATGGAAGTAGTATTTGGCACGTGTTAGCGGCTTGCAAGTTTATTCAAATTGTTATTCCTCTTAACTTCAACTTTATTGTCTTTCCTTGTAAGGCGGTGGAACGTGATCATAAAGTTTCCTGCCATAAAGCTCCGGGGTAGATGGTATGATACATTTGGTTTGTTATTGGAAACAACTTAGGTGAATTTGTGCGTTAGTTACCACAGTGACTACAGACAGCACTGCGTGGTGCATGGAGCTGTTAAAATATTGTATGTATGATGTATGAGGTGCCTAATTTTGCCAGCTAGGTTTCTTCATTAGTGCTGTCTCAGTATACGCAGTTGTTACTTATGGCATTTTAAATTAAGGCACCTGTTAGCAAGTGTAAGGATGAAGAGATGATATCTCAAGCCTGTGAGGTAACGTTCATGTTGATGTTTCTGTGGGTGTTTTTTCCACTTGTCATCTTGCACATGTTAAACCAAAGAACGGAACTTTTGTTCGTGTTATGTATTCAATGTTTGTTAGCCAAGAAATCCACAGTTACACTTATTTCAGCCTTATGTAAGGTGTGTATTGACCACCTCTGGCTGATTCTGTGCCCAGTGCACGAAGATGGTAATTGCTGCTGGATTCTTCTTTGAGTAAATGATTCCACTGCAGTAAATACTCATTAGAATGCAAATTTAGATTACAGATAGGCGTTTTCTGTTTGCCTTTTGCAAAAGCCAGGAAGTTTGTCTCCCTTTCTCTCCCTAGGCTGCACTTGGGAGGCGATGGAGTGTACTTGCAGGAGCCTGCCTTGCCTCCACCTTCATATCCCTCTTTCTGCTTGGGCCACGACATCTTTTCTTCCTCCTCACCAGCAGGTGGAGGAAGCACTATTCTCCTCCAGCTGTTCCTCCAGAAAGTTAATTATTTTGGGAATTGATGACAAGCAGCAGCCCAACATGAACAACAGGCACGTGGTGTGTATTTGGACAAGCACATTATGTGTGGTGGCTGCCGTGTGTTATTTATCTTTTTCGCATAATAAGTGCAGGTAGAAGGATGTTGCCAAATGAGATTGGTTTCTTGATCAAAATCTTGTAAAAAAACCCTCAAACTTTTAAGCGACGAATCTTTTTATTTATTTATTTATTTATTTACTTATTTACTTATTTGTTTATCCTTTACAGCTGCACTTCACATCTTTGCTTTGACACAAGTGTGCCTCTTGATGAGTTTGAAGGGTTGCACAGGGTCGTTGAAACCTGGAACAGCAACGGATTACATGAAAGGAGGACTTTTGCTTTGCTGATTGTGTTTTTCCATATCATGACAAAACCAAAACATGAATACCAACCAAGACAGCTCTGTCATGTCAGGAATTAAGGCCTTGTTTGCCACACAACCATTTGCTTGTTTGGAGTGTGGTTTTTAAGGGTTCCTTATAACAGGATAAAAGTGTGCTTGTGGATCACTGAGGGCACTGAAAGCCAGGTGGAACATTTGTCCCAGTTCTCTCACCTGTGCTGTTGATATCACAGAAAATGTCAGGGTCCTGGTGATGCATGTGCATTTTTTTTATCTTTAATGATATATTTCCCTTTTTTTCCCCTGAGTATTTCTTCAGTTAGTACTAGGGTCACTGCTTCATACTGATTTTTATCTTGATTGCTCGGTGTTAATTTTCTGCAGGATAATGTCCAAATCTGACACACCATCTGTTTATTTCTTTTGAGGTTCTTTGTTTCTCTTCCTAAGACATCTTCCTTTGTGACAAACACAGGTATAAGTATCTACACAAAGCTGCTGTGATGTGAAGTGTCTGTACAGTACTCAGCAGGTTCCTGAGTCGTGAATGTGGCTTCCACAGCTCTGATAATACACTTCAATTATAGTAACAATAGCTTTGTATTACCTACCCCATTTTATACAAGAGAAACTTGCCAATTAAAGCCAAAATCAGCAGACATTTCAGCTAGTTTTGAGTGCACAACCTAATACCTCATTCATGCAGACATGTAGAGTTTATAACATCGGGGTCCTGTGGATGACACCCTCGTCCTGCAGAGCTCAGCCTGTCCTGCCTCCTGGCCTCTCTCTCTACCCGGGGCTTTTGTCCCTGTGTGACATCCAGCTCCGGTCTCCATTCCTGGCCCTTTTGTGCTGCTCTGCCTCCCGCTTTGTTGTGCGTGCCAGCGCGGTGACCCGCGCAGGGCGTGCGGCTTTGCTGCCTGCTCCCAAGCTGGCAGCTGCCAGCAGGATCTGGGCAGCCTGTGGTGTCTCCTGCCACGCTACGCTCCTGTGGGGCCAGGGGCTCCTCAGGGCACCAGGGGTTCTTGCAAAGCACGGCACCTAAATCTTATGCGTGCATGTATGTATATGTGTGTGTGTGTTTATTTATATATCTATGTAAGATGTTCAAACCGAGTTCCTTCAGGGACTCGTAATGTGACTAAATCTGGACTCTGTTTTCATGGTGCTGAAAGCATGTTAGTGAAACTCGGGTCATCCTCTGCATGCATGGAAATTCTAGATCTGGAATGAATAGAAGTTGGAAAGAGTATATGAGCTTGAAAATAGTTTTGCTGTTAATTTGTTATTTGTTCCACCCTTAATTATTAGATGTGCCCCCAGATCGTGGTTTAAAAAAAAAAAAAAAAAGAGAGAGAGAGAAAGCAGCAAATGGAAAAAAAAAAAAAAAAACAACCAACCCACTGGAATTATTCTAATGTAATTCACTGTGAATATTGTGGGCTTATTACCATAGGAGTTACCATTTGCAGTCTTCAAATAAACACTTGGATAATTGAAATGCCGAAGAAGACCTTAGCATTAAGGGCTGCAGACAGAAATAACTGATTAAAGCATGAAGGTTATCAGGAGAAAGGCACTAGAACAGAATACTAGTTTTCTGCTCTGAGAATTTCTGTTGGAGAAGCATTTTGTTCAGGGGAGTATGGGTCAGTGGTACGAAAGTCTGCATTAATGACTAGCCGGTAAGGGGTCATCTGAATATGTTAGTTTGTCAAATCTTTTACCAAGGTAAAGAACAGGATGTTCTTTGAGAAGATCAACTGATACTCTTTCAATGATGTTGCAATTACTTACAGGTGAAGAAATTAAAAGTTTCCAAGAGAATGCTTCCTTTTTTTTTTTTTTTTTTCCCTCCTGCATTGGATTGTGCAATTTTGGGCAGATAATTAACTTCCCTGTGTCTCAGTGTGTTTCTTTCTGGAAGGATTAATATAGGAAAGTTAGACTAATGAACAGGGCACATTTTGGCTTGATGCACATCTCATGTGATTCCCTCTACATGTGAAGTTTCACAACAGAATTTGAGCCAATGTTTTTGATGCAGCTTTCAGCTATACAAAATGCCTAAGTGTTTTTACAAATGGTTTCACAGCACCATGTGCTGGAGAACACAAGAATGGAAATTGCTTGTACAAAGTCTCTCATTAGATATTGCTAAAATGTACTCAATTTTTTAGTGGCATGTGTTGTAAAAATTATTATTATTTTTCAAGGAACCACAATGTGGATTTGCCATGTGGAGACAGTTATTGTATATATTGTAGTTCAGGGTCATACATGTTGAATAAAACCGTGTGGAATGTGCAGTTCTTGTGAACAATTGTTTATTCTTTTCAGAACTGTAATTGTAGTTAGTCTGTGTTTTGTCTAGTAAATAAGTAACTAGAGAGTCTCTGCTGGAGTGAAGAATTGGGAGGAGGAATGAGGTGGCCACAACAGTACCAAGGAAGAATGACAAATGTGTGGGTTGAAAACCAGCTCTGGGTGTATCAGCCTTGAACACCAGCAGGTGAACGTGTGTACAGCCATGGTTATCCAAATGTGGAGCATATGGGACACGTTTCCAAAACCTGTGTACCAGGCATTCAGAAACTGGTTGATGACCTTTGGTTTGACATGGGCGTCTGCCTGGTTCTAGTCTGTCCCTTCTTCCTTTCATTGGTTCTTTCTCGTTCCATTCCCATTCCCTCCTTCCTTTCACGGAATGTACTCTCTATCTGTGTGAAATGGGATGCTGATGTCAAAGCACCTCCTCTTGCTGTGCAACCATGCACTGTTGCCTTGTATGTTTTCCTGTAAAAAGTAAAAAGTGAGGCCAGTGTTTTCCACCACTCTGTGAGCTCTGAATGTTTCTCTGAAGCCAGAGGTGCAGGTTTGCCTCCAGGCTTGGGGTGGGATAGGAGCCCACAGTATGGATAGCAAAAGCCAGTGGTGGCTCCTCAGTGTGCTGGCCAGAGCCTCAGCAGCTCCTGACCTGGCTAAGGCTGGAGGCTGCAGCCAGTGCCCAGCTTGGGTCTTCTGTGTTGACAGCGTGCATGCCACCAGTGATGGGCATGTTGGCATGAGAATCTCTGACCTACAAGAGAATGTCCTTCCTGCCTCCTCCATAAGTCAGGATTTGCCCCTAAATTGCCCAGGTGTGCACCAGACACTTTATAGAAAAACCTCTTGTCATTAGCACTGATGAGTTGATGTACTTAGGATAGTTGATATATCAGAGGAAATGTCTCAGATGAAAAGGTCTCTAACTAAATATGTAAATGATATTTGTCAGTGTTTCCCTCAAATATTTTCCAGCAGATGTGAGTACCATGTGTGTCCATTTAATAAACTAAACTCAAAATAATTTCCACTTTGCTAGATATATGGGGAATAGCTGGGGAGGGTGGGGAGTGAACTACAAAGCAAGGTAAAAACTGCATATGTGTGTTGTTATACTTGATGACCAATTCATTAAAGCCATAAGTGTATCCAGGCTTTCAATAGTGTTCTCCTGCTGTTGCTTCCTGTACTCCCTGGCTACAAAATCAGTCTCCATGGCTCTCATTTGTCTTACCCACATGAAAGACTTCGAGCATCTGCAAGTTATGATTTGAGAAGTATCTGCTTTTAAACAGAATATATTTATCACCGTGTCTTCACAGGCAGCATAGTACGTTGTATAAATTAGGGGATCCTAGACCTTTGAACACTCGGAGGCTGGGTGAGGTACTCTGTGTGTGTACTGTGTCTGGCCATACCCATCAAACATCCTGGACCCACACCAAAAATGCCAGATGTTCAGGAGACGTAGAGGCCCTCCTGTAACCTTTGCTGTGTGCTGCAAAGAGTGGAAGGGGCAAGGTTGTGGCCATCCCTTGATCTTCTATGGTTCTTGTACTCTTATTTGAGCTCAATAATTTCTATATTTTGAACTACAGACTGTGCGCCAGTCCTCACTTCAGTCTATAAAACTATTGCATGGTGTAAGCTCATTGTGTCCCTCAGGTCTCCAAAGGTGGGTGGGACTTGCTTAACTCTGGTTTATGAGCCATCAGTCCTTAAAGCTGCCACTGCACCATGATGTGATGGAAGTCCTGGGTCTTGCTCAAGTATGGACTTTTCCAGGCTCTATCCTTAACGATGTAGGAGATAATAAAATTCTTTAATGGGTAGCTCCTTTCACTTGAAAAAAAAACAACCCCAGTCACAGAGCAGCTGTGGGACAGTCTGCTGCACCTTGTGTGTGGCTGGCTGCCTCTGTGAAGCATGGGTGCTTGGCACGCTGTGCTTGCTCTGTTGCCTCACCTCCCTGGGGAATGTTGGCCTGGGGTGATCCTGGAGCCCCTCGGCTGCTCTGGCGCAGCAGCCGCGTGTGGGACACTTAAGGCTGGAGCAGTGTCTTTGTCCTGGGCTCTGGTGGCTTGAGGGACTTGCAATTTTCCTCAGTCTGGCTGGGCCATGGAGCTGAGTCAGCGTGTATGGCCTTGAGCAGCACTGCCTTAGAATGAAGACACTAGTTAAGGGACATTAGGCTTAAAAAAATAAAATTATTGTTCCTACGAGAAGATACCAAGTTCAGGGACTAAATTTAGCTACTCCTTGGTAGAGCAGAAAAATTGGGGTCCTGCTGTTGATGGAGATCTCAAAGCCTTCATATCATGTTTCCTGTACACAATAAGGTATTTGATCTCTGCTGGTATTTCTAATCTCTATAAAAATGCCTGATGGTGAAAGATACTTCCTTTTATTTGAGGTACAAATGTTACTTTAAAAATTAGTGTGAATATTTTTTTAATCACAGAAGATAGCAATGAGGATTGGGTAGAAATACCTTTTAGAGCTGTGTGATAGCTAAACAAATGTTCCTTTTTGTTAAACAGTGCTTTGTTGTTGACACAAAAAGGTTAAGTCCTTTGCACACAAGTCTGACAGGGGAAGACAGCAAAGCATTTGTTAAAGAAACAGGGTCCAAGGCACGTGTTCAGAGCTGTCACTTATTTGCCTGTGCCACTCTGCACAAATCGAACATTATGGCTTCCCCAGTGGAGTGCAGCTCAGGAAGAAGGAGCGAAGGTGCCTGGAGATGCCTGGGGACACCTGGCACAGCGGATTCAGCAGGGCAGAGCTGCAGGCTGTTGTTTTGATGTGAGGAAATAAAATGGCCTTTGGGAGGAGAAGAGAGGAGAGTGCAGCCTTCCCATCTGGTGTGTGCTCTAATGCCACGTGCCCTAGAACCTGGAAATTTCCTGTAAATACCAGCTAGAGGCAATGCTGGCTTAGCTGACTTGTGTAGGGCTGTAACTGAGAGATGTTCACGTTGCCCTCTTGGGATGATACCCTTTTAATCAGGAATACACATGAAGATACACACAGCATCCTTCATGCTATTTCCTTTGTCATTTTTCTGTTCTCCTCAGGCTACCAAAATGAGGTAAATAATTAAATGGCTATCTGTGGGTCTAATTCTCAGCTCCTGTAGGAGCCAGTTGTTACAGCCATGCTTTGGGCATCGAGGAGGTGAGTGGTTCCCCTGAAGTTCATCTAGAAAGTCTGTGGTGGAGCCACAGGGAGAGGTCGACCACAGCTCCAGTGCTGTGCTGAGCCATTCCTTGTGTGGCTATAACCATCTCTCTTGCTCTTAAAATTGCTCTTAAAATGAATGTCCTCTCCTATGGCTTTAGTCACACTTTGAAGGGGTGGTGGCAATTTTTCAAAAGCCCGGCATCTCTTGTGCCTTGGAGATAGCTGACCACTGTTGAGCACCACTTGGTGCAACTCGGTTGCTGTTGTGTCAGCACAACCTGGCAGGAATGAGGGCCTTGAGCTGGACTGTGCAGTGCTTTTGCATCCAGGCCAGAGACTAGCCATCCTTTTCAACTACAGGGTTTTTTTCTGTGTACAGTTTGAGTTTTCTACCAGTGTTTCAGTAAAACAAGTATTCTCCCATTCAGTCTGGCATTTTGTTATGTAAATGTGGTCTTAGGGAACCTGTGATAGGCCTCGTTGTGGGTTATGCATTGCTCACAAGGAATTCATCAGAGAGAAGTATTTCATGCTGTACTTCAGCCTCCTTCAAGCCTTTCTTGGATGAAAGGAAAATTCTGCAACTGTGAATGTAACTGGTTATCATTATTGGATGTCATTACTCACTCACTCTGAGCATAAAACAAAAAAATTGCATCCCCTGTGATGTACATGGGTAAAATGCTACTCTCAGTTGCATTAACACTTGTAAACTGAAGAGTAGAGTTCGGCCCTTTGTTTCAATTGAAATATTTGTTTAACACAGGCAAGGACTAAACAATACACTTGAAAGCGATTTGTGTTATTGTCTGTAGAGCAGACCTTGTATTTTATGAACTGGCTGATCATAAAGACAGCATAAATAATGTAAAGCATTCTCATTTGCTTTTTCTTTCTTTCTCTTTTTTTTTTTTCTTTTTGCAGATGGGGCTTGTAGAGCAGAGTTGCAGTCAAATGTCTGCTCCAGGATATTTTAGTTGAACAGTGCGAGTCTATTAAACAAATGTAATGGATTTTTGGAAAGAAGCACTGCGTGTTTCAAACCAAATGTTTTACATAGAGAACATCTGGTTAGCTCTGGGTGTTTCTATGTAGAGCACATCAGACAGCAGCCATAGTCAGTTCAGCTGGGAGGTTGCCTGGGATGTAGTTGTAGGATATGACAGTTCAGTTGTTATGAGGAATAATTCCTATGAAGTATTGCCATAAACTGAATGTTTGGCACAAACAGCTATATCTTTGTTTTACTGCACACCCAAGTTATTCTTCTTATCTGCCCAGCAAGACTCTAGACGCTTTTAAAATAACCCAGTAAAAGCTGGCACCTCAGAGCTGTATTAAAGCATGCCCAAGGAAGGGAAATGAAGACTGCTCTGTTTTCAGGGAAGCACTATGGATTCCTGCCATGGGCAGTGCAGTGCTAGTGAGTGATGAATGCAATATGTGTGAATGGTTTGTGGGGTTGTGTTGGAAGCAATCCGTGTTCTACTGGTGTTGTGTGGTGTTGCTTTGAGCAATGTGGATATGCAGAATACTGGTGAAATGCATGTAATTAGCCTGACATTAGAGTTCATTTGGGCTACTGGAAGAACTTTAACCTGGGTAAATTAATAAGTCTGCTTTTACTTCACAGCATCGGAAATAATATATTTCCAGGAAATGTAGGAAATGTAGAAAAATGTCTTATTTGGGAGTTGGTTCTTAAATTATTTCTGCAGTTTAACTGAGGAATGTGTGGTTCAAATGAGATTAAAGTTGTAATTTCCAGAGTAGCAATGCAGCTTCCCCTTTCAGGATTGTTTAACTAAAAAGTTAAACAAAGTGGGTTAGGCAGTCTGTTGGTCCGGTCCCTTGTGGACAGCAATTCACATTATGCAGCAGTGCTTTAATAGTCCTGCTCGCTCTGACATGATTTGTGGTATTTGCTGAGATGAGTTTCTGGACCGAGCAGCCTGAGAGGGAATTGCTCTTCGCTCTGAGGAAGGGGGTATGTCCAAGTCTGTGCGAAGGTCACTGGCAGGGTGAAGTGGGAAGCCTGGGCTGCTGTTGTTACACTACCTAACAGCTTAGCTTCTGGCAAGGGGATCCCAGAAACATGAGTTCTAACTCTCGCTTGTTCAGCTGACTCCAGCCAAAACACGTGCCAGAAAAGGTGTTTGTGCGTGTTGAAGAAGGGGGCAACAGTCCTGGAGCTCAAAGGGTCTCGGGGAGTTCTTAGGCAAAAGCTTTCCATCCTGAAAAATAATTGCTTCGTGCTTTTTCCCCTCCAAAGCTAAGTTTCCTCATAACTACTTAGAACAGCTGCCTGCAGTTGAGAACTCCTCTTCCAGCAGGGAAAGCTGGAATTATGCATTTAAGGCTGCAGAATTGCTGGGTCACCAGCCACTTAATTGTAGGAAAGTGTAATTCGTTCTTCACCTTCTCACATCCATTCCAAGCCCAACTGGCTGCTGGGAGCAAGAGTGTTCCTGTTCCTGTGTTACTCTCTCCACTGAGCCATTAGGGTGACCCTGGTAATTCACTTTCAATAAATAGAAGGGAGCAACAGGAGGTTCCTCTACCTTCGGGGGTATAAATATTTCTCAGAAATCAGAGGCGGATGGGGAAGAAATCTTAGCAAACTCCTTTCCTCCCACTGTAGTAATTCCACCACATTCTGTCATAAATTCTAAGACAGTCCCTTCCCAGGAGTGACCATTAAATAGGTAATGTCCAGGCAAAACAATGTAATACTGAAGCAGCGTGTTAACAAAAGCAAATTTAATATTGCAAGGCGATCTGTAAGCCCTGGAGCAAAACAATCTGGGTGAGGCTTTGATACAATCTTTTTGTTTTCCAAGAGTATTTTTCCAGATAGAATGTGGTTTATGGTTTGCTAGATTCCCACCAGGAAGTGGTGTTTATATTTTGATCCACCTTAGATCAGTTTAGGAAAGTATACTAGATACAGGTGCTTCTGATACTTCTGTGTCATCAACCCTTACAATTGTGCTGTTTAAACACATCTGTGCACTCTCCATCATATAATTTCCATGGCCCACCATTTTTTGCACAATGAATCCTTCCTCATCAGTGTTACTCAAAAAGACAAAAGTCTTTAAATTCAGCTTTAAATGTATCTCCACACCTAAATTCCATTCTGTTAATTAGGAATTTGAGGTGGTTGAACAGTATGGTGTTGGGTTTTAATGAGTGTTGTGGTGCGTGAAGGTACAGACATTTTTTGTAAAAAAAGACTCTTCCAAGTTTTTTTCCTTGTACTATTGTAATTCCCACTTCCTTTTTTTCTCTGAGGGACTGCAGAACCGGAGAGCAAAATCAAAAGATCCACACAATACCAGCTGACTTCACGTTTGTGGTGGAAGAGGCATTGTAAAGATGTGCCAAGCTCTCAGTGGTTCTGACGTTTCTCTCTCAGAACTCACAGAAGCTCCAGTGAAAAAGAGAGAATAAACCGAGTTACATTTATTTATCCACAGCTTTCTCAAGCAGAACGTAGCAATGAATGTGAGGTGGCTTCTTGGGAAAAAAATGGTTCTAAGAGTTCAAACAATGTCTAACCCTCTTCCTTGTTTAATGTGAATTACAGCCTTGCACTGATGTAATACCTTTTGCCTGAACCTGTAAAATTACTTTAGAGACTCTGGTAACTGCTGAGCTTACCATTATTTAGCAGCACATTGTAACAGTTTGCAGCAGTTGCTTAGAGGGTGTGAATAACCCCATTTCCAATTTAAATTATTGGAGGAATTACAGGAGACTGTGTAATTTTCAAACTGGAACTAGATCCAGGCACCAGGGCTTTTATACCTGTCTTCTTAAGAAAGTCATAAAGGGCTTTCTATAACGACATAGCCAAGATCTTGGTTTTGTGTTTCATCCCCAAATTGATGCCTTGAACAGTGTGCACTCCTACTTTGGAGGATTACTTCAGTGTGGTTCACTGCTTATTCACAATGAAAAAACAACACTGAATTCAAGTCCCTCTCTGCTGCCTCAGGTTAGCATTTTGCATTACATCAGCAGCTGTGGTAGCTGTGAGATCAAGCCCCAAAATTACTGTGAAATCTATCTTCCAGTTTTTGGAGAGTGGATCTGTAATACCATGTAACCTTGAGAACAGTAGACTTGGGGCTTGTGAATTCTTTCACTCCTCTTTATCCTGACTTGCCAGTAATTTAATTAGTGCTAAACAGTCTGCACACAGACTTGCAGAAGTTAAAAGACTGACTGACACAGGATTCACTTTCAGTGACTTTTCCTCTTTTGCACATGTGCTGGATGGAGCTATGCTGTGTTTGGAAGTTGATCAATAATGATTGCACAATTCAAACCTCATTTAAACTATGATATAAACAGACATGATAAAACCGGATGCTACCAGTTTGGTTTTTTCCTACTTATATGTGAAGTCAGATTTTTTTTCTGCTTTTTTTCCCCCTTCCTTTTTTTTTTTT
>VWZN01004936.1:146553-234968 GCA_013396955.1 Regulus satrapa
TTTTTTTTTTTTTTTTTTTTTTTCCCTTTTTGCATCCAACAAAATTGTAACCTGGAAGAAAAGCAATTAGACTTTGTGAAATCCCAGCTCAGTGTAGCATTTGGCTTTGGTAAATGTGGAAGCCAAAAATAAACATCTGCTTGGCAACTTCACTAGAAGTTAACTGTAAATTCAGTTTTCATCTTTTGAGTCAATGTGGCATTCTGTGCTGGTTAACATCTATTAAGGAGAATGATCCATAGTTAAGGCTGTAAATTTTTTTTTTCTTTTTTGATTACAGTTATGAGCATCCATTGCATTGGGGAAATCCTCTACCCCAGTTTCTTTCAGATCTAATTTCCTATGTGCCAAAGCATGAACTTTTCTTGAAAGTTTGAAGGTAGTTGGATGGGATATTTGTGAGTTATTAGATTTTGGAAAGGAGATGGTCTTCCATCGATCCGTGCATGAGATGGAGGATATGGAGTTAGATTTATAAGTATTAGAGAAAATGTAAGCAGTCCTACTGTTTTCTGCAGGGAGATGAAGTCTGCACATGATAGGGACTTTCCCAGGATGCCAGAGCAGCCTTAGGCTCCAGTCCTGACAGGACACAGCTGCAAACCTCTTTAATAGCCTGGCCATGTCAGATCTCTGCTTTTCAACAAATCTTCTGCAACCTCTGCTCCTACCACAGCAAATTTGTTTTACTGTGGATCAGGGAGGATTGAAGTGGATGCAGATTTGTGGTATCGTGCTCTTGGGACAGTGGGGAGGGGTGAGAAGGGGCAACTTGAGGCATCACTATGGGAAACACATCATTATTGCTAGGGATGGTGGTTATTTGTAGGATCTTTCTTCTAGAACTGAACACTTAGGACTTCAATAATGTGATGTAAAAAACTTTTTGGGAAGGGAGAATTTTTTAGTGTATTTCTGACATAAGTGACTTAAGGCAAGGATTCTCAGCATTAAATGAAGAAAGGTCTGCCAGGGAAATTTGTCAGAGAATGCATGGTGTAGATATGCCAGGCTTTTTATACATAGCTGAGGGTAGTGGATACCAGACAATGAAGGGATGCAAATTTCCCGGTAAGGTAGTAGTTACTCAGGAAATGTGCTCATAAATCCTGATAACAAGCACTGTATGCGGGGGTGAGGAAAGAAGTGGAGGAAGGGTGTTGTATGTTCCTCCTGGCACCCACTTTATATATGTACAGTATAAATGTGTTCATCTGCTACCTTCTACTGCTCCTCAAAACTTGATTCCACAAACATCTTTCTCTGTGAATAAAGGGGGAGCTAGAGAGAATATACAATCCCCTGCTCTTCTCCACTTGTTGAATCATCATTTATGATATGATAGCAGCAACTACGTCCAGAAAGAACCAGAAAAGGAAAATTAAACATGAGGTAATCATACCTTCATTCTCTTAGAGACAGTGGCACATTGTGCCTCAGCTTATGCAAATAGAATTTTGATTTATCACACTGACTTGGGACTTGTAGTGCCTTGGCACAAGAGTGAGTTTCTCTACAAGTAGTGACATCAGCTTTGGTTTTTAGAAATATAATCTGTCTGATACATTGTGAAGAGGAGAATGAAACAGAGAGATGCTGATGCTTGGTATATGCTGTTACCGTGCAGAGCGAGGCAGTTGCAAAAAATACCTTTACCTCATACAAGCACATGGACCTGAGAGGTGCATTGAGACACGTACATCCTTGCCCTTTATGTGTGCAGCTGCTGGCTTGCAACAACAATAACAGTGTTTTGTCCTTGGTGACATCCATGACATGAACAAACATGTGGTGGAACAAAGTAATGAGCAGAAGCTGAGATTTAAATCAGCAAAGGCTCACTTGGGTGCAGATGGCACCAGTTACTGCTTTGAGCAACTCCCCCGATTACTGCATAGTTTGCCAACGTATCAAACAATAGACTTGGGCTGCTGATAAATTATTAATAAGGATTTTGTTGAATGCTTGTCTCCCAGGCAGTATCACCATGGAGATGATCTGGCTTTTAGGATGTGAAAACGAACTATCTCTGAAACAATGGCATTGTGTCAACCTTACTCTTTTCCTGAAAGGGAGAGCTCTCAGAGATATGTTAGCAGATTGCACAACGCCAGGCACCAATTTTGCTCACAGTGGCCTTTTGTCAGCTTTTCAGTGACTGAATGAAATGTTTTCTATGACTGTGCAGAAGCTTGTTCTTAGAATTACATGTCCTGCATGATGCTCTTTAGTACTGCATCTGGTCCAGGGCTGGAAGATAACTTCTTTTCAGCAAATGGAAACAGAAAAGGTATAAGCATGTGGTACGAGGCTTACAAAAAGCAGTCCTCATGAGAATATCTTTTCAGAACCTTTTGGATGCTTCATTTCCCCATAGGAATATCTGTTCATGGCTCTTTCTTCCCACCTGGAAGGTCCATAGGCCAGTTAGGCAGTTATTCAGCCTGCCCATTGCGTTTCCTTTTTCTCCTTTGTGCAACCTCTAGAAGTGCCATTTCAATGCAACTGCATTATCAGCATCCCCCTCTTTATCATTTGATTGCAGCCACCTCAGGGACCACATAAGGTTGTGCCTTTGTTTCTTTTCCTCTTGGGTTGGTGATGTCTGGGCCAAGAACCGTAGGCAGAGACTCCCCTGGAAAAAACATTATATAGTGCCAGACTTTATTCTCTCTTACTTGGCTCTGTGGAGCTGGAAAAAGAACAATGTACCTTTTCTCTCCCCACTCCCAAACATCCTCTGCTCTCCCTTTCTCTTCCTCTCCTAGTTGATCAACCTATTCTTCACCTCCACACCCCACTGGCACTTGGCACATTGTACTTCCCACCTTCAGTCTCAAAGAAAGGAAGCAGAGTTGTGAAGCTGGCTGGCGGGGCTCACCCACTTCCTATTGCTAGGTGTGGATGGATTCAGTTCACAGCTTTCAGAAGGGAGAGGCTTGTGTGTATTTAACCTTCCCCTCCCTCTTCACCCGAAGAGAATGATTTTTAATAATTTTCTTTAAGCGTCTTTTCTAACATATTGCTCAGTGGCAACAAGCTGGTTTCCCTTTCTGAGGGAACTTCACTCTCTGTTCTGATGCTGGTTTTTTAACTCCCCACAATAGTATTGCAAGAGCCCATTGGAATTTGTTCGAGCACGGGTGGTATGTACCAGTGCTGGAACCAGCTTAAAAGTCACAGCCTCCCTCGGTGGAAAAAAGCAGTTCATATCTCGCTACAGTCCTAAAAATAGCCTTGGTAGATAATAGAGAGTGGAAGATTGTTCTCAATGGGTCTGAATGTACTGCATGCAGAAATTGCTGGGGAAGGGTCAGTGGTTTGTGGCATTTAAGTAAGGCTCAGCTACAGCACTCACCGACTTAAAAATCTGTGATGCTGCACTGTGGCTAGTTCTACCTTTATTTATATTCACACAACTCTGCTGGAAATGAGGCAAACTTAGACTAAAACAAACACATGAAGCAACTTCCCGAAATCAAGTGAAGCATATTTTCACTTTGATGAAAATACAGCTTTTTTTTTTTTTTTTCTTTTTTTGGCTCAGCTGTAAATGATGATGCCAGCAGTGACTCAGCAGACACAGAGATTTGATGTGGAAATGGGCCTGCTATGCCCTTTGCCAGATGTTTAGACCTCGAGATGCTTTTCTGTACACTGTGGTCTTGATTAGGCTCTGTAAAAATCAATTCTACCCGTTTTGCTCTGCTAAGCAGCCAAGAAGCTTGAAAAGGAGGAAAGAAGTTTCTCTTACAGATACAACTGAATGTACAGAAACCTTTGGAACCGTCATACTTTTGAAGTATTTATAGTTCAATTCCACTTATTTGTATGAAACAAAAGCAAAGAAGCATGAAGTGTATTGGAAAATACTTTATAATCTCTCTACACCAGTTCAGAGGGTGAGTATAAATCCTCTTTCCAGCAAATGGAAACCAGTAATTTATTGCAGCCTTGAAGAAAGCAATTTATTTCTCTACGCTTCCTGCCCAGCACACTCTGCGAGCTGACTCACAGAAGGATGGGAAGCCAAAAACTCTGCTCCCTCTTTCCTATCTGCTTCTGGAAGGCAGAGCAGCAGTGAAGCTGGGGCTGTGCTTGTGCAGAGCAGTTTGGAAGTGCCTGGCAACACTGGAGGCTCACAACCCCTGAATAGGTTTTGGAGAGGTAATTCTCTTTACCTTCTTCTGAGCAGAGACTGGCACCAGAACTGGTGCTGCAGGTGGAGGCGCTTTCATCCCATCTCTGATGGTCTTTCTCTCCCCCGACCCCATGTGTGGGATCATGCAGCTGTCAGAGCTGCAGAAGATACTGGTGATGGTTTTGGTGCACACAGCCAGTAATGATCCCCAGAGGGAAACATCACATGGCCTAGTTTTGAGCTGTGACCTTGGTGCTTGTGCATGTACTTAACTTTGCATGTGTGAGCTGTCCTACAAAGTCAATGGCCTCACATGTGTGAAGTTAGGCATGTGCTAAAGTGTTTTGCCAGATTGGATACTGTGTCTATAGGGGCTTTGGGTGAACTTGAACCTGTTTTGTTGGGGTGAGAGGCTTTAGATTTCATTATTAGGAATCTGATATGTTACTCTCTCTGGGTGCAGGGTCTTAGAGTTATCTGAAATTCTCATTAAGACAAGAAGCTAGGAAAAATACAAATTCCTTCACTAGTAACGTTACTAAAAATACTATAATTAAATTATCTAAGTCTTAAACTCAGTAAAATATATTGAGCAAGTGTGGTAGAAGTATAAGTATAGTGTTTTGAGAGTACCAAAGGGACTAACAGCACTTTCTCTGCAGATATTGAGCTGGAATATTTGGAGTAGTTAATGTAGCTGATGTAAAAAAGCATGTTGCTTTTTCTCTACTCTTGATTCATAGGCTGTGACCCTTAATAAATTTTGATGTTGCTCTCAGTGAAGCCGCTGCTTTCAGAGAAAGAAAGAAAGCAGGCTAGAAAGAAAGAAAAGAACCTTAAGAATGAACAAACAAGTTCTTTCATAAGGTATTTCTTCTCAATTGACATTATTTCCTATTAGGCTGAAGTTATTCAGGTTCATCATGCAGCAGTCCTGTAAGTGGGGTTTAGAAAAATTGAGCCAGCTGTGTCTGGTGTTAAAAGCATAAGTGCTGTTTGAAAACGTATTTTCTGGAATTTATTTCTGAAATAAATAAATGTCATGAAAGAAGTTACATTATTGGTATTTTAGAATATCTGGAAGAGAGGCTTGTTTTATGGTCTGATACCATAACATACAGCTAGGGGTCTTATTTTGCTCAGAGATATGAAAACAATGAATCATGTCCTGAGGTTAATAAATACCTAGAATATGATTGTTATTTGTAATGTTTCCATTAAATACTGAATAAAACCCAACTGGGCTGCTTTCTTGTTGGTTGGTTTTTTCCCATTATATTTCGCAAGTATTTTTGCTGATGTGTCTGAGCAGACTGGTGCAGGTGCAGGTGAAAGAAACTGACTGGAAGAAATCCGTTTCTTAGAAGGGAGGAGCTGGAATGAATGCTGTCCTGCTCCACTAATCCTGCTTTGGGATGCCACCTCTGACAGTGACAGTCTGCTGACACCCATCACTCACTGTTTGGCCTTTTGGACCAGGTCACCAGCGAGGCTGTGCATGGCTGATAGCCTTTGAAGTGTGGAACCTATCCACTTGGGGATTGTGCAGGCCACCAGGCAGATGGCATGGGGAAAATGTATTTGTTGAGACGCCTTTGAACCTTTCACTTTCCTAACGCCCTTTTTCAGGAGAAAAATAGCAATTGAACGTGGGGAAGAGTATCAGAAATCGCCCTTTAATAACCAGGTGGGTTGTTGAATAAGGCACTTCTGTGGTGTGTTGCACAGCTTGGGAGGAAGAGGCAGGCAGCGATTTCTGTGATGTTACTGTCCTTGTTTCCTTTGGGAGTCATGTCACCTTTCTGTTTTGAATTCCTCATCTTCTGAAAGTGGATAAATTGTGCTGTTTCACCACTTGCTTATCAGGGTTTAGTAATAAATGGTTACAGTTTTTGTGCTGTGCAAATAGAGGGTGATTCTCCTTTGTGGTGCATGTAAGCAAACCTCCTAGGGGGCGAGTGCTCGCACTGATCACCTACAGGAGGCAGTGCCTCCCTCACAGCGCTCTCGCTGTTTGTCAGGGTGGCAGGGGATGGGCTGACCGTGGTCAGGTAGATGCTTAGAGCTGCTCTGGCTCCGTTTGCACCACTGGAGCAAAGATATGTCACACCTGCCAGTTGTCTTTCCTTGTTTCCAAGTGCCAGTCACCATGATCTGAAGGAGCTGAGTGAGGGAAGAAAAAGTCTTGAAGGTTAAAACCCATGAAATGTGTTCGACATGTATTCTTTCCTTATATTGGGATGAGGTCTTGCAGCCTGGATGTCACTGACAAAATCCCAAGGACTTTGGCTGGGCTGTTGAATTCTACCTCTGCAACTGGGAAGTGATGCTTTCAGGAGAGCTTAAGCACCATCTTTGAAATTTGGGCAAACTTTTAAGAATAGCCTGTATAAATTAAGGTGCCTTAATTTGCGGCATGGCTTGTCAGACTATAAACTCTCTGGTGAAGCGCACACTCATGTTCCCAGGCAACACATCTGTTTACATTAGAATATTGATCCAAACATATATTTACAAAGTGCTGCCACACTTGTCAATCGTGTTTGCATTTTTGTATCTAAACATACGTTTTCTTATATACAGTTATTCCACAGAGGCCAGTTGCAGTAATTATGGGTAGATGTGCAAAACTCCTGTCTGTGAAGCGCACACTCAAGGAGATTGGCATGTCCTCTGGGGTGCTGTTATTATTTTACCAGCCGTCAATGGGGAAGAATTTGTTCCCCGTTGTATATTTGACAATGAAACCCTTCTTAAATTATTATTCAGAGCCAAGTGCAAGGCTGTCTTTTAATAAAAAAATGTGTTTTTACCCATGTCTATATTTATTTCTTGCAGGAATGCACATACTGCTCCAAGAGCCACCCACATCCTTCTGTAACAGAGTGTATTTGCATTTGCAGTCAGTCCCAGTGCAAACGTGGGAAGGGGAAAAATCCAATGTCATCTTTAGAGCTGGTTGCCTTTTCCATCTCTAGAATTACTTGGAGGCTATTTTGGTCACTCATTCAATTAAGATCTGTTGCATTACCTTATCTAGAAATATGTGCCATGTAAATAAGACTGTTGTGATGTTGTTCCTTTTGAAATCTGTATTCCAAATGTTTGGGTCAAGAGGAAAAAAAGAATCGCTTTGGTTTTAACATGCTAATCGTTTTGTCCCTTGACTTCTTTTTGTTCTGCTGTCCCAAAGTAGGGGAGTGCTTGAGCAACAGTTTAATTTTAAGCACGCGCAGCAATCTTTGGGAATTCAAGGGGATGGGGCATGTGCTTAATGCTTTTTTGAACAATGTTGCTTTTCAGAGTTGAAGGCTTTGTAGGAAACCTGATCCTTTAAACTGGCTCCTGTTTATGTACATTTCAATTTTATAATATTGTAAGTTTTTCTCTTCTTTCTTCAATATCCTCAATGCTACATCATATAATGAAAACAATACTGGTCATGCCACTTGCAATTACCGAAGTAGGCAGTGATTTTTTTTTTTTTTCTAGAGTAACTGGGGAAATAATGTAAGTCATAGATTTACAAATGTTTTCCCAGGAGAAGCCCACAGTAGTTGGCTGCAAAGAAGGATACAAGTTTTGTTTACCCATAAAAAGGTGGTCATCTCAGTGGGTCAGTGATGTTTTTCAAAGACGTTATTGTTGATTTTAAGCTGGCTGATAATTTATTCCCTGAACTCTAGCTTAAAAAAACAATGCAGGGTAAATATTGCGTATAATAAAGGCTGTGCTGCCATTCAGTATGCACAATGCCCTCACCTTCCCTCTCCCACCAGCTTCTCTGCATTGTTGCCTTCTGCATTTCTCATAGGGCATGAGATGACCTCCACGATTATTTAAGGGGGTGTTCAGATAAGCCCTTTTTTCACAGGCGACACACATGCACACACTCACAAGGACTGTTATAATTTGAATTTATATTGCAAGTTCAGCTATCACTTCCTCTGTTCCCACCCTGCCTTTTGGAAAGATATCCAGTCACATGATAGGCTTGTAAAAAAGCTTGCTGATTGAGGAAGGATGCAGGAAGGATATGGTTTTGCAGTGATTGCATAAGTGTTGTGTAGGACCTGAAGCCTTGGGTTTATATGAGGACGAGTTTAGATTTGAATTTCAAAGATTTATTTCTTCTGATTTTTGAGTAAGTCGTAACTCTGGAACAGTTTGCCTGTTGTAGAGAACCATGGACTAACCTGTTTTAATGGGATCCTTTGTGTATTAACATGGATATCGATACATACTCGGCACCCTGGATTCTCTGCCTCTGTTCCATCAGACATCTCAAAGTTTTTTCAGAGAAACTATCTCAAAATTTTCTTTTCAAAATTGTCAGATGAAATAATGTCTTAGCAAATGTGCTTCCCATCAAAATCTCTTGGGGGGGTTTGCCATTTGCATAGGGAGAGTGCTTAGACTAGCACAGAGATCTTTCCAAAAGATGCTGTGAAATCCCAAGACCTAAAGAGCCTAAAAGAGCCTAAAGTCCTAAGAGCCCAAAACTTCATGTCATCCATTACTGTAATGAGAGTGTATTTATTGCTATACAGTGAGGGAGCTGGAGCATGAAGGTTTGTATTTTAAAGGTTTGTTTTGGTCATTCCACGTTGTGCCAACATCTAACATCTGTATTTATTTTTTTAACTCTTCTTAGTGCATTAGATGCATCTGTTCAGTTCCAAGAATAATGCTTGATTTCCTGAATTTATAGGTTGCAATAAAATCCATTCGCAAGGACAAAATTAAGGATGAACAAGATATGGTTCACATCAGACGGGAGATTGAGATCATGTCATCCCTCAGCCACCCTCATATCATCACCATATATGAAGGTTAGTGAACGTGATTTTCCTCCCTGACTGCTCTGTTACGTTCTTGCAGACCTGATGTTCATGTTTCTTGAGATCTGCACCAAACCAACCCCTACTCCTTGTGTAACCCATCCCTTGCCAACGAGACTGCCTTGAGCACTGCCTTCTCTCTGAGCTACCAGTGTTTCACAGATGCATAAACCTTTGCTTGGAAGAGCTTCTTCTTGTGTGAGTTCCCCGTGTCAATCACAGGTGGGAGATGGTTGCATGCATCACCTCATGTCCTTGCTCCCACTGCACAATTCAGTTCCATTTCACCCTCACTTGTGAACCAGCCTGATGTCTGTGTCTGTTCCCAGCCCCTAAACCAGTCCTCATTTGCTTTATTTTCCCCGGACTGCACAGGACTGCTCTTATCTGCTCTAGGACTCTAAGGTAAGGGTCCTCCCTTACCTGCCAGTTCAAGTTGCTAGTTCTGTCATGGCAGCTTTTCCCCCTGAATCCCAGCATCCGCCTCCTGTCCACCTCTGCACACCTCCCTGTCAGTCTGGTGGCTGGCTTTTCATTCCTATTTCCTTATCCTGTTTCCTTATCCTGTCTTCCTCCTCTACTGCCTTTCTTCCTGGGTCACAGGCCAGGAAGATGTGCCAGTTTGTTTATGTCCCAGCACTAGCTGGGTGGGTCAGCGCTAAAAGACACCAGCCAGCGGGTCTGTTGCTGCAAGGAGGGAGACTCATTGTTGGACCTGGGGTGGAGATTCCAGAGGGACCTGGGACAGGCAGCCTTGTCCCTGGGGATCACCCCTTTTCCTCTGTGAAGACCAGGAAGCCTGAATGTAGCCCTACATGTTTCCATAGCCGTGAGGTAAATGCAGAAGGTGATGAGATGTGTATGGCAGCTCTGCTCTGAGAGCTGATACGACTGATTAAAACAAGGGCTGTCTTGGCGTACTGTTACACTATCGCATATTGAGTTATTCAAAAGCATGTTCTTGTACTTGAAAAGAGATGAGTATCTGTCTTTTTATTGAATAAACTCATAAAAGGATCTGGAAACAGAAAAGGGGAGGGATGCTGTGTCAGCATGTGGGTTGCAAATGGAACCAAAGTTACTTCAAATGTGGATGGGAACTCAGGAAGAAAAAATATTAAACATGCTGTGGTTCTTTGACCAATTGCCCTTCTCCTTACTTTAAATAGTTTTTACTGAGTTAAAATATCTGTAAAAGTGAAAAAGATTACATCATTTTTAGGAAGCAGACACTAAGTCCTGTGGGAGCAAAACTTCCCTCTCTGGCCCAACGGAGGGAGGAGCAGTGCTCCTGCAGCAGAGCCAGTCGAGCTCCATGATGGAGAATTAATCTTGTCTGAAGAGGATGAGCACCTATGTCAAGTTCTGGTGTGTTTTCCAAGCAGTCAGAGTCAGTATTTGGCCTGTAGCAGCCAATGCTCTACCTTAGATGTGGTAGCACTGGAAAGATGAGTGGTTGGCAGCTGAACCCACAGGAGCTGCCCAGAGTTGAGGGTGCGACCTCAGGAGCCCTTGAGTGCGTGCTTCTCTTGAAACTGAAGAGTACTTGTGAAGTTAAGGGGCTACATCAAGGACTGAAGTATTTTATCCTCTCAAAGTTGAGTTTTAAACACATAGCTATTCCTCTTGAGTGATGCATAAAGAGTCATAATATTGCTATCCCCTGACACAAAATGTTAAAGTCAATAAATCCTAAGAGATGTGGTTCATCTCACCAAAATTAAGCAATCCAACATTTCTACAGTTGGTGTGTGCTGCAAGTCTAGTGTCCCTCTTTAGTCAAGAGAGTTCAGCATCTTCACAGGGTGGTTGGCTCCCTCCTGGGAGACATTTTTTTTCAGATAAGTGGGATAAATGACATATTGGAGGCTTCTGTTGGAGCCTAGCTGGCTAACTTAGATCAAATTCTTAACTTTTAAACTGAAGCCGCCCTAGTGACATTTTACTCCCATCTGACAAAGTTTTGCTGTAGGTTTCCAGACTGCCATTTCACGTCTGACAGCTCTCTCTGTAGGTGCCAGGTTGCACTGATAAACATAGCATGGACAATGCTGGGTATCCCTGTAATAATCTTGGAGCACTCTTTGTATTGCATTTACAAACATGTGTTTTCCTTAAGTAGGATCTTGTTTAGGTATCCTTTTGACCTTCCTGCTAATAGCAATTAACCTCTAAATTTGTCTACTTGATGTAAACACAACCTTATCTTTTTTTATTGATACCAAGCAAATTCAGATGTGTGGAAACCAAGCTTCCCAGTTTAGAGGTACTTCTTTGTAACCTAATCATAAGGCATGTACCTTGCCCATTACTGCCAGGGCATACAGTTGTGACTAAAGAAATTCCATCCTCTCAACAGGGCTGTAATTGGCAATCTGTTGAGTGTGGCTGTGAGGGAAGTGCTCCTTTAAGTGACTTTAAACTCTTTGAAAGGGAATGGATAAATAAAGTCAGCTTTTCTGGCAGTGTTCTGATTTCAGCATATAAATTTTAATTTATAGAATAATGCCTCTGTCCATTCATCTGTCTCTCCCCTGCCTCTCACCCTTCCTTTGCCCTATTGCTTTTTTGCCTTGATAACTCCAGGATTTTATAATAAAGCCTTTGAGAGGTAACATATTTTTCCAGGGGTAGCTTGAGTGCAAAATCTACCTCATCTGGCAATACTTTATAAAAGTTAAACCAGGGAAGGAACATTCTGCAAACATTTAAACACGTGTTGGGCCAATCACTAGGGTGAAGTTACATTTGGTGCATTTAGGAGTGAGCTCTTGAGTCTTTGTAGTGTGAAATACAGTTGTCTGTGTGACTGTTTCTGTGCTGAAAGAGTTGTCCCTGGTCAGCATGGCCATACAGAAAGGTCTGCCCTTTTGCGAGATGCACTTAAAGGTGAGCAGACTATTAGCTAACATGTTTGTAGAAACAATTTACTGAAGATCTTCCCTGGAGAATGAATAGGCATTAGGATCAAAATTTGGTGCCAGTGGAGCATGATGGCATTAACATAAACAAGTAACTGAAGGAAAGTGTGTGCTGAAGTGCTCTGCTGAATTTGGGCCAGGATGCTTCTAAGAGTGCTGCACCCTTTGCATTAACAAGGTACAAAATATGGATCTCTCAAGTAAGATGCACTTCTTATTTTTTCTAAGTTGCATTTTTGGTACTCAATAAAAAAGCAGAGAGATTCTCCATCATGTGTCTGCCAGTGCACAATGGCTTGAGCCGGGTTGAATGCTACATCAGGAGACTGGTTCAGCTCTACTTTCAAACCCCAAAGTCAATGGGAGATAATCTGACAATGTGTAACAGCAGTGGCATAGTGTTCCAGAATACTCACTGCACTTGCCAGATACATGTTCAATCTCACGTTTTGTGCCAGACTTCATGCAACAAAGCATAAACACACTTGGTGTTTCACATGCACGTAGGCCTGTCTGCAGAGTGGGGAGCTGTGTCTGTCAAATCACCGACCAAATCATCAGCAAACCCAGCTGCATTGTCAGAAATCTGCCCGTGTGGCAGCTGTTCAGGTGTGTGGACAAGAGCCATTGCTGAGGAGCTGCATTGCTGCAGCAGCACTGGGCAAGCATCTCCCGCCGTCAGCTGCATGTGGACCTCAGGGTGGGCCAGCAGCCAGGGGTCAGGGTGGCAAAACAGTCCCCTGTCTCAGGCTGTGACACTTCAGAGCGATCCCAATTTCTGTGTCCCAGCCTTTGCTATCTCCAGGTTTTCAGACACAATCAAAACAGACCGTGGTGCCTAATGACCCCACCCCTTCTGTGTGCAAAACACCTGAAAAAGCCACAAGTCCCTTCAAACATCACATGGATGACTGGGCTTTAATCAAGAATGTTGGAAGTTGGAAAGCTGAAATGATTCTTTTTTTTTGGCCAAGAGAAAGTACTTCAGCAGTGATACTATTTAACCTCATTTCTAATTAATTTCCTCTAATTATGTAGGCTTTTGACCTTCAAGTGCTTTATTCTCATTGTTTTCAGTTGATAACATCCAAGAACATCAAGTAATATTTCAAGTGTCTGGAGATACTAATGAAACAAGAATAAACAAACTTAACTCTTTAGTTACCATACCCAAGATTTATGAATTTCCTGTCTTTCAGGGTGTTCACCTAAACAGCACTTCATTGGACATGACATAAACTCAAATGTGTGAGATCACGGGCAGGTCCAGTTTAAATGTCCAACTGATTGCCAACAGTGATTAAATTTATTTCCATCTTCCCATTTACACAGTCCTACCATAGAAATGTAAATATTTGCTTCTCTGAAGTTCCTCGACAGTTTAAATCATAATTTAAATAAAAGGGAGTTAGCTCTTGTATTCTTTGCTGAAACAAAGACAATTAGTGTAACATGTTATTGTGGACAAATTAGCAACTGTCATTTTTTCCTTCCTTTTAAAGAGCAAATCATCATAATCTCCATATCCTCAGTCTTGCTGTGTGAGAAACAACCTCACCAAGGATAATAGTTCCCATTCTGATTTAATTTCCTCGCTGGGGAGTAAATTATAGCACGCTGTCTGATTTAAAAAGATTATTGAAGGATCTTAACTACATTCCTTTAATTTAAAAGGAGTTGCAATTTGGCTGAATTTGGCCATAATTCAGGAAAACAATTTAACACAAGCTTAGCATTAAAACACATATTTTATATCTTGATACCTTTAATTATAATTAACCATATGCATAAACTTTTGCGTATGCATATAAGTGGTTTTCTCATTTGACCTGGGATATTTGCATGTCTGCTATATGCTCTGTTAAAAACAGTAATAAAATACTACTACTACTACTACTACTACTAAAAAAACAACTAAATAAAAATTATGCCAAGGGGCTGTAAAACAGTCAAAAACACCAAAGCTGAATCAGGCTGAATTTCTAAGGTAAAAGACAGTTTTCAGTACTTGCATGACTTTTTGAAGAATAATTCAAGCCTTATTACACAAGTGAGGTAATTGGATCATACATGAATTTTCTGAATGAAAAGGTTATTCTAGTCTGCATCTCCAAAATTAAAAACAAACTCGCTTGTTCTTTTGATTTGGCTGACCTTTAATAAAAGAGCATTTTGTAGCAGTGGAAAGGTACTTCTGTCTGCGGCTGTTAGGAGAGTAATAAAAATACCACTGAATGGAAAGACACCAGATGGAAGGAATGTCAACATACTGGAACTAATTTAGGAGATTGCTCTGATAGAGAGCAAAGGCATGAGGAGAATTCAAATGGTTCCAGTGCAAAGAGATTGGCCGCCCCTCTTAAACTAACAAACTAAAATCCTTACCCCAGGGTTACATGTAAACCAAATGGAATCAGCCCACAAGGAGGTAGTCCTTTGCAGGGGGAGGGATGAGGGGGGGTGGGGGGTGGAAGAATTCACCCCCCTCAGCACTCACTCTGACACTTTAGGTTTCTATGAGCTTGGAGGAAGGGCTGCTTTTTTTTTTTTTGATTTTGGTAGTAAGTCAGTCCAAAGTGAACTGTCCTAATAGAGAGGTGAGCAATGTACCATTAAATCTTTCTGACTGATGTTTGCAGAAGTGTGCCCATCTGGGCTTTCAAAAGCTTTAGGGCGAAGCACATCTTAGCAGTAGAGACATGTAGTGAGCATGTTCATTTGGTGTGAGACTTGTCCCATGAGTTTCAGAGGAAGTAACTTTGGTGTAGCTAGAGGGAAGAATTTGACAGTAGGGTTGAAAAGAAGAGCGCTGATGTGCAAGAGGTCAACCAGTGCTGTTTGGAAAATGGTAGGCTGTAGATAGAAGCTGAGTTCATGATTTCACAGCCTCTAAATATAAATAAGTGGAGAGATTATTTGCAAGGAGTACTACTATAGTAGAACAACCTGTGAAAGAGGGACAGATTGTTCACATTACAAAATGTACTTTGTCTCAGATGTCTTTGATAGTGAGAAGTGAAATTCTTTCCCAATTTCACATTTATGTTCTTCAAGGAACTTTGAAGTCTGCAGATTTGGTTTCAATTATGAGTCTGGAGGTATAGACTTTTTCTCTGTCACCTTTTAAAAAGAAACAAACACATTAGAGTTAAGGGTGGGGTTTAAAGAAAAGTAAGAAATCTTTGACCCCTGTACCTTTAGCACCCTTTGCTGCTTGGGTTCCCAAGGCTTTTGGGGTGACCAGGCCAAGCCCAAGCAAGCTTGTAGCCCCCTGGAAAATGCTGTTTCTCTACATTGCTGTGGCCAGTGTCCTAATCCTTTGCTCATCTCCTGGGGATACAGTCACATTGTTCCTCACACTTTGAGGTTCATGCTGATGTGCTCTCACACTGCTGTCCCTGTTTCCCCTGCTGTGGCCACAGAAGTGCAGCTCTCTCCACAGTCAACCCTTCGGCCGGCAGGCTCTGTCCACCAAGGAGTAGGAGCGATTTGCAAGCACTACTCTGCAGCAGCACTCGACCATGATGGCTGAGACAGTACAACAGCCTTTCCACCACATCGAAGTCTTGTTGCAGCTCTCAGAGTAACTTAGCTTGCAGATTGATGAAAATAAACACGATGGCTCAGATATAAATGAGGCACAGCCGATAGCAAGCATTTCTCCTGCTGCTGTCCCCTCTAATAGGTGAAGCTTGTGCCTTGTATCTAAGCAACCCCCCTATTTTGGCTTTTAATTGACAGGCCATCTCCCCTGCTATCCTTGTCTGCGTGTTGGTACTGACAGTTCTCCACTTATCTAATTTGGCTAGCAGTCTGCAGATTATTGATGGTTTGAAAGAAACTAAAGCAGCCCCACCTTACTCCTACATGGCCTCTTTCCCTTGACCTTGCTCAGGGGCTGAGGAGCAGGCTTGTATGACATGGCTGTCCCAGAAGTAGCAAGATCTGTGAGGTTCCTGGGGTTCAGCATCCTGCCAAAGCCATGCTTCTCTGTTGGCAGTAGGTGCAGCCAGGGTTCAGGCACGCTTCTAGGTGGGGGTGAGTTTCAGAATGAATATGCAGTAGGATGGCAGGTAATAAATCATCTGCAGCAAAAACAAAGAGTGAACCAAACAGTCCCAGAAGCTATATGGAGGCAACCCGTCCGTCATCAGCCCACAGGTTACAGCCCAGGTGCTAACAGGGCAGTATATTTATTACCTCATTATTCTTTGCAGTAAGTCAATCCAGCCTTTAATTAATGTCCTCCTCTCTTCCGCCAGCCATTGGCCACAAGGCTTTCTTGAGCATATGTTTATAAAACTACATGCTGTGCTCAGAAGGGAAATTCAGAAGTGCCTGTGTGAAACCTGCCTGACATCCTAAATACTACTGTGAAAATTCATAGTGTACTTGGCTGATGGTGTGAGACTTGCCAGAATTCCACCTTGTCATTTGCCTGATAGTTTTGACCACTGAATTCCTCTTTAAGGCTGTGTGTGTATAGACATAAATCCCACTGCCTTTCAACTTCCTCTTCCTTCAGCCATAGCTCTCATTTTAGATTTTTTTGTCTGCTGTTCAGTTCCCTCTCTGCAAGAAGTAGCTGCATGCCCAGTCATGAATTATGAGCTTATACGGTGGAGATGCTCTGATGTGAAATGATGCAGTTGTAAAAAAGTACCTCCCTATTCACCTCTGCTCCTGGGTGGAGAGACAAATTGCTGTTTAATTATGTAATTGTTCAGCTATGGTGATGGTGAGGAGGCCTCTGTAATGTCATTTAAGTTCAAGGATAGTTTCCCTCTCAAAATTCTCCCTTATGAAGAAGAATGTGCCAGTGAACTGGAAGCCAGTCTGACCTGAAACAATTCTGTTCTAATTGATTGTAGTGTGGCTTTGTGACAAAAATTTGAAATTTGGAACAGGGATTTACACTTTCCTAAATTCAGCTTGATGCTATTATCTCGGTTTCCTAGAGGGTGGAAGAGAACATTTGAAATGGAAAGTGCCTTTGAATGCACATTCCTCCAAACCAAATGCTTTCCACCTCATTTCTGTAGAAATGCTGGAAAATACATCTGGATCAGGACTTGTATTAATATGGCAAATTTGAGTTAAAAAAATATTTTAGAATTTAAAACTTCAGAATATCAAGGATAATTTCAGACAACTCTTAGGACTGAGTAATGAAGGCAAGACTTTCATAAAAACACAGCCTGGAAGAATGCTCTGTTGTGGCAAGGCTGTTATTGCTGTTATTGTCATCAGCAGCACTCACCATCTGTTGGGGCATCAACTTTTGGGGTGTGGGGCAAGAAGACCAAGGGCAAATGTGCCTCTGAGCTGAGGGTGGTCCTCAGTTGGAACTGCTTGGGATAGGCATTTCATGAAATGAAAAATGCACTTTTCCATAGAAGTGCACTGGGATCACTTGTGCCGTACATGGCAACTTCACCTATATGTGTGTGATATGGTAACCCCTAACTCATGGAATCAGCTAGGGTTTTTTGGGAGTTTCGTTGTTGTTGTGTGGTTTATGTGTTTATTTTAAATCAGATCTCTTATATGAAAGCATTTTCAGTGACTTGTCTTAGCTTACTAAAAGCTTACTTCTTTTGCCTTCTTAAACAGCCCTGTACCTAACAAGCCTTTCTGAGCTTAGAGAAACAAATGTGCACACTACTGTTTCATTGGTAACACATCACAGCACTTCCCTGTATGACAGGGGGCATGTTCACTTTTTCCCAGACAGTATCAGTCTGTCATTCTTGGAGAGGATACTGTATGTATAATCCATCCAGAGACGGCTTTTCCAGTTTCCGAAGTTTATTGCTAATGAGGATGCACATAGGATGTAATCTCTGGCAGGAGCCTCTGCTTTGGGGTACAGTGAGGCCAGCAGACAAGTAAGCAGCCAATTTTATCTGGCTGTTTGCTCTCCCTTTTATCAGAGCTGTTTGGCTGGAGTTCAGGGGTGTTAGAGGGAACTGCAGAGGCTTTGGCTTGTAGATTTGAGTGACAAGGTGCAAGAGGACATGAGACAAAGCCCAAGAGAAGCAAATATCTCTGTGTTGAGGGAGGCAACTTCACATTTTGCTGCAAAAGCTGAAGCTTAATTCTGTTTTTTTTAATCACCAAAGACTACTGGCTGAGCTTTGATAAAGGGATATAGGAAGGCATCATTACAGTAGGGCTGGTCAAAACCAGCGTCTGTTTGTAATAAACCCTTGAACCTCATTAATTTGTATACACCTTGCTACCAGTGTGACCAGTGCTGCCACGGATAAATAGAAAGGAAAATCACCACGTTTTCATATAGCAGTGGTTACTTATGGCAGGTGCAGGAAGTTTCCAGTGGGTTGCAATGGATTTTTAGTGACAAAAGAGAAGAACTGTTTAGCAGCCAGGACATTATAGCAATTTCAGACTATTAACAGCCTGCTTTACTAGATTAAATATTAGTTATCTGCCACTCACAGTGAAGTCCTTGACAGCATGTGACACAGCATACTCTCAGCTGCAAAGAAGAGTTGGGCTGTGACGTGTGTGAGATGGATTTTCCTTGCTCTGCTTACGCTGGCGTGGTGCGTTGCTGCTGGCTCCGCGGAAGTGACAGAGTGTTGCAACATGCAGTCCCATGCGGTGGGACATGTGGAAGGAGCAGGAGATAGGCAAGAGTTGGTTGCATGAGATGGGGTACAGAGCCACACTGACAAGAGCTGTACAGCTCTGAAGGCGCTACAGCCGCAGCAAGCTCAGGTGCCCATGCCCGCCGTGCAACTCACACAGAGTTGGGATGGAGTAGGACACGTCTATCAGTTCACTTGTTGGGTTTTGGTGGTAGGTGAAAGCCAGTCAACAGTTATTGTAAGTCAAATGGCAATCATGTCACTGAAGAGAAGAATTTATTGTGCCTTCTATGAATCCTTTCCAAATGATATGAGGGCTCCTGTTTGCTTCTGTCCTCTGGCCTCAAGTGGGCTACTTGTACAAGGAATTCTATGCTGGGGCAGGAGCTGGTATTCGTGTGTTACTGGCACACCTGTCCACCTCACCTCACTAGGATAAGTTGGCTTTGGCACCTTGTGACCCCATATTATTTGAGACAAAGAGGTTCATGTAGCCATATGAAAGAGGGCATAACCTCAACTTCCTTCTCTTGGTCTGAGATATGTAATCTTCCTCTGCTAAAAAGTAGCTATGCGACTTGCTTTTTGCAGAGGGATTGTTAGTACATCTTTCCAGGCTGCACTGGTGGTCTAGGATGTGATCAGACGTCCCTAGTCTTCTTCACTCTTTGAAGTGTCAGTTTTCAAATGTTGAAATCTTTGAATTGAATCAACTGCGGTGGTTTTTTCTGTTCTTTTCTTCTGTGCAGTGTTTGAAAACAAAGATAAGATTGTGATCATCATGGAGTATGCAAGTAAAGGAGAGTTGTATGATTACATCAGTGAGAGGCGGCGATTGAGCGAAAGAGAGACAAGACACTTCTTCCGACAAATAGTCTCTGCTGTGCATTACTGCCACAAGGTGAGCAAAGGATTTCAAAGTAAAAAATGCTGTTTCAAGGCTGATTACTGGCATATATTGCAAAGAATGTCTGAGGCAACAGCATTCATTATTAAGTATCAGAGCATATGATTTTATCATTACAACAGGAGATCTTCATTAAAAGTGCTACCCTGAGTTAGTGCCTTTTCTTAAAGACTAATGATATCTTCCTGTGTTATGGCAGATACCAGAAACATCCTTACTTTACACCTACCTTGCATTTTTGCTTTTAAAATAATTCTCCTGACATTAAAAACTCAAAAATTACAACACAACTAGAGAAGGCATCGCATATAACCTCTACAGCATTAATATTAATGCATTCAAATAAATATTAGTTTGCAGTTTGAATATGCTAGTAAAAAATTTCAGAATGGGAGATGCAATATAGGAAAAACAAAAGCCAAGAGAAAGCTATGAGGTTCATGTTTGAGCTTTAGTACACACTCATTCTGGATAGGTAAAAGTAACTTTACCAGATGTAGTGGGAAAGATACCATTTGCTAATGACCTTATCCATCATGATACCCACTTGGAATGACAAGTCAAGCAATTAAACCCAAGGTTGCTGACTGGCTGTCATCAAGGACCTTTTATCCCTATTTATGAAACAACTGCATAAAGCCAAAACTTGTATGAGGCTTAAGGCAATGGGCAGCTAACACAATTTTACTTTGAATTCTTAAAACGCTTAAGTCTGTACTTGAATTCTGATAAAAAAGAGGCTTTCTCAAAGTCCTCAGTGCATAGTGCTGAAAAGCTGCAGTGCCATTCCTATGTAGCTAATTTTCCCAAGTTTCTATAAAGAAAGCTCTGACCTAGACCCAGTCTCAGCTTCCATCCCTAACATTTAGAATCCTTTGGGACTATAACTCCCCCAATCCACACGGCTGCTCATTGGAGGAATGAGGGCTCTTGTAGAGGCCAACGTCATTGACAGATACTGGATTCTTGTGCCTGGGAAGAATATCCTGCTTTCACACAGTGGGGGCAGGATCCAGGATGAAATTAAGTTCCAAAAAGACACCCCCCAGCCCTCTGCCCCCCACCCCCCTGCTGTTTTAGAGTCTTTGTGGGAGGACAGATTCCAGTCATTCTTGGCTTAACCACACACCAAGTGACTAATACAGTGCCTGCCACTAGTCACTGGGCCATGAGTGTTATGACAGTGAAATCAGCCCTGAAATGTAGATGCAAAGACCACCCTGCCAGCTCACCTTTCGTTTTCCCAATATTTTCTCATGTTCTTCCCCGTTTTTTTCTTCCTTGTTTCAGAATGGTGTTGTCCACAGGGACCTAAAATTGGAAAACATTCTTCTTGATGACAATTTTAATATTAAGGTAGGATTCTTTTTCTCAGCTTCTCAGAACGGATTTGCATGTTTTATAACATTTTTACCCAAGGTATTAGAAGAGCCATTGTTATGGCAACAGCTACTAAGCAACAGCATCTGGCAAGAGGCTCAGAGGTTTGGAAGTTGGGGGAAGACACCACTGATTCCCAGTAATGCACACTAAATGAAGCCTTGCAGACTTTGGAGGAGAAAGCCCTGTCCTGCCACGCAAAGGCCACGGTTCCCAATGCAGTATCTACCCGCTGGTAGAAAATAGCAGAGCATTTCGTGCAATTGGGCTTACTGTACAAATGATATTATTGCTGGCTGCTTCTGGGGCTAGGAAAAAACTGTTCTGGTCTACAGGGTTCAAGTGCCTCCTACAGAACAGTCTGAATGTTCTTTTGATCATGGCTGGAAAATAAGCAAATAGAGTTTCAAAATAAACCTAGTAAAGCACATGTGCTTCATTAGGAAATGGCCTTGGAACTTCAGACACAAACGTATACTTTGGATAGTGATGTCAGTGATGTCATTTCCATACCATTTCTCCCCAGTGAAAGCATGGGAATGACCTTTTTCCTTGTCTTTTTCTTCTATTGTTTATAGTTGTAGCACAAAGTTAAATAATGCAGAGATTTAATTTCCAGAGTAATTTCCTATATATATCCTATCTATATTCCTCTATAAGTGTAATTTCCAGGTGGCTGAACCTGTTTCACTTTCAACTTCGTTCCTCCTTGTATAGCTGGATGTAAGGGTGGCTGAATGTGCTCATCCATGGGCAAACAACTAGAGGGAGGAGCACCAAAGAGTTTCTGCTGAAGCTTAAGCATCCTTAGGTAATTAAACAAGTAATCAAGGAGTTACTTGTGTAGCCCAGTACCTGAATAGCCTGGGTCTTCCTTTGATCTCCCCTGAAAGCCTCGGGGCTGCAGGCACTGCCTTCTGTGCTTTACACAGGAGAGATTGTCTTCATTTCAAGCTGATGCGCAATGGAAATGGAAAGTTACATGGTAGCTGCCATCTATGTAACACTGATGACAGAGGCTAACTTGGATCAACTAGTGGATTAAGGGCACATAAATATGTGGTTTCCAAAAATAGTCTTTCACAGAAGGCCCATCCAATGCACTATCTGGATATTTCACTGTTAGCATCCAGCGTTGGAGCAGACCTCCCCTCTCCTGTTCCTACAGGGACGCTGTCTGCAGCAGCCAGAGCTGTTCTCAGCAGTGCTGAAAACAAAAAGTAGCCTTTCTAGGACATTGTATACGAATCAGGCTTCCGCAGGCAGGATGACCTTTCTTTCCACATTACACGCCAAACTATCTTCCCAGCTAATCAGAGAATTCTTGAGAGAAAAGAGGAATTTGTGGAATTTGCTAGCTATGGAGGGCTGGATCTCTGCACTGAGATCCTCATATGCAAAACCAATCACTTCCTCAAGCCTCTGGGGAGTGGAGCTTTGTCAGACGGCTCTGCTCCTGCCCTTTTCTCCTTTATGGGAGTTATTCTCTTTCTGGTAGAGCTGAGGATGGGGTAAGGACAGGTAGCTTTGTTTGGTCCACACTTGGAGCTGACCCACGGGCTTCAGACCCACAGATGCATTTCAGCTGCCGTAGCGAGCAGCACTACTGTGGAAGAAATTCAGGTAGCTCTACCTCCTCACACACCTTCCAGTCATTTGGATGTCTTTTTCTTGGGAGTTTCCCTTTCCTGACTTGTGTTGTGTTTAAACTGCTGTAGGTATTTTTCGTATTTCCAGCCTTTCCTCAGCTACATCTCTTCAATGTTAAGGCCCCTGAGCAGGCAAGGCCGTGCCTTGGCATGGACAAGTTCCCAAAGACAGCTTCTTTGCTGTCCCCTAGTCACTGGTTCTGCAAAGGGTCTCATGGAACTGAGAAAAAGACTGAACTTGGGAAGGTATTGATATTTCATCCATTTTACAATTAATATGTTTGAATTCAAATTGCTTTGAGAGGTGACTTTTGGTATGGTTTTCCTTTTTCTCTCTGCTCTCTTTTTTAAAACCTTGTGACTAAGGTCAGCCTTGAATACTCTGTGTTACTTGCACAGAATTTTACTTCCCACTTTTTCTTTGTTTCACTAAACAGTAACTGTCGGCAAGGAAACACATATGGAACCGTAAATTATTTATTAGGAGTAAATTTATCGGGTCCTCATTCTGAGAGTATTTATATGTGGTTTGTTCAGGCAGAAAAAAATGTAGTTTGGAGTTTGGTATCGACTGAAGGGTTCAAATTCTCAGGGGAAGGCATTTTCTAGAAACGGATTGATAGTATTATCTGTACTTTCCTCATATTTACATTTCATTCAGTGAATTACAAACACAAAATTGGCAGTTTGATTTTAAGAATGAGAAAATTAAAGGAATCTCTTTGTTCTTGGGTGCAATGTGCAATTAAATACATGTTTCTGATGAAGTCAGTGATGTATGCATTATGATTTACAAAAACTTGTCATAATAATGTGAAGAAAAAATAAGATGTTGCAAAAATGGATCCCTGTATAGCAGCTTAAACAATACTTTAAAACAGGAAATAAAGAGGACAAGTAATCCATTAGAAATTATTATACGACCTAAAAGGGCCCCAGGCCATTTTACTTGTTACTACACTAACTTGGAAACCACTCCTAAGTTTTAGATAAGTAAATGAAGGTCATAAAGGAGTGTATAGAGACATAAGAAAGGGGTGGTTTTGTTTTTAAGAGTTGCGATGGTGAGTAAAAATCTCTGGAAGCAGTCATGTGTTAGAATACAGCAACAAGGAAACACCAATGTCTGGAAGCAGAAAAAAAAAATCACACATTTTGAAGAGTTCTGCATATCCACAGGCCAGAGGTAGAGTGCAGGGAGAAGAAAAAGGTGATCCAATCTGGTGTATTGCTAGGTTTTTCACGGCCTTGTTGTATGCAGCACTATTTCCTGCAGACTTGTACTGAAAACCACTAAATGCAGCAGACATAAATGAATCAAATGAGCTTTAAACACTTGTGAGACTGAACATCCTTGTTCACAGTAGGGATGAGAAGGGTTCCTGGGCTGGGAATTGCAGCTAAAAGAGATGTCTGGCAGATGTATGATCAACCCCAAAGTGATAGAAGAGTAGAACAATGCAAGTGTAGCAGTAACATAATCCTGCTAACTGCACATTCTCTTGGGCTGGTAAGGGGACACCAATCAGACTAACCACTAAAAACCCACGAGGGTTTCATATATACAGACTGAGTGTATGGAGTTGGGATTTACTTCACTGGAAGTCACACCAACTGCACATACATTTCATTTGCTTTAAGAGACCTAATTATTTCTCTATCTGCAGTACAGAGAGACAGATTCTTAAGTGGAATAAAACTGACCATTTCCATGAGTGTGAACTGCGTGGAATTTGTATCCCACACTTCAACAATAACTTACATCTGGTTTATCATAGCTAACAATAAATATGAAACATACACTCCTGAAGCAAGGGGAATAAAAGTCCATTTTTCTGCTCCTCCCAATTTAGGAAGTTTTTTTGACTTGATGCCTTAGTTCCATTTAAGTGCCAAGAACATGAAGTAATGTTGGCTTCTATTAATCTTGTTTTGGGGGGCATGACAGTTTTAATGGGAAAGGCTGATAAACATCAGTCTGTGAGCATGGGAGTGGACTGTAACATAAATACTCTTTTCCTGAATGGTCAGAATGAAAACATGAATGCCCAAGTCTGAGAGTTTCTTAGAGTGAGCAATGGTATGTTTATCCCTATATATATATATCTATTCATGCAGATCCATGTGCATTTTATACATTCCGTGGTGTTAAGGAATGTATTTTCATAAGGAATCACACTGTGCAGTGTTTGTCCTTGTCTTAACTGCATCCTGAACTAAAATAAAAAATCAATGACCAGCACAAATTTTTAACACTGAAATGATCCCATTCTTCCCCTGATTGACAGGGCACACTTCATAAGGCTTAAAACCAACTTCCTGCAAGCCAGGCAGGGTGACTTGATAAGAAAGTAGAATTTAAGGCAATTAAGTGCAATCTGAGCCATGAGAATATGTTTGCAGACTGCAATTCTACACCAGCTGTTTTCAATGACATTCCAACCATACAATGAAGATTTTACAAACCGCATTTATTTAAGGGTTGGATTTTCTGCTGTGGGTTGATAATACACTGTCTGAGGGACTGAGTGAATTCAATCTATGAATGAACACAGTGAGATGAATTAAAATTAATGAACAGAAATCAGCTGTTCTTTGAGCAGGACAAATACAGATTGTCAGTGAAACACCTGCACAAGCAGAACATCAAAATAGGGAAGAGTGAAGCATGAAATCTCATCCCTGACCTGTGACTTTTAAAACTGTGTAAAAAAGGATATATTAAAAATGTTTGTATTTATAATATGAAAGTATTTAGCAACTATTTATCGATTTGTATCTGTTTAGAAAGCATATGTATGTTCCTGTTTTGGTCTCAACTGTGTCATATTTCACTGTAGCTGTACCAGTTGAGGTAGTAGAGACAAAGACTTTACCTCTTCCACGAGTTCACTGAACATTGTAATTCAACAGGTATTAGAGGCGTCAATGATACACATTTTAGAAATCCAAGAGCAAATCCTTTTCTTTCTCACTCACTTTGTGTTCTCTTGAATTTTCTCTTGTGAAAATTCCTGGGATTTAATTTCTTTCTGGTAGAAAAGTCATGAATAAGGTGAAGAAAACCCAGAGAAAACTCCTGTCTTTTATACTTACAATACCTTTTTTATGCCTGTGCTTTATATCTTTTATGTAGGCATTATGTTGATTGTGGGCAGTAATACAAGTATCTCTGAGAAGCAGAAAACATTTGGGTTTTAAACAAGATGAAAATGAGATGTGTTGCCTTCTGCTAGAGAAACAAAGAAAATGCAGAGGTTGTGAGAGTATTTAGTGTTGCTGTACTCAGCCTTTGTTTTGTAAGAACAAGAACAGAATTGGAAGTAAACAAAATATTTGGACCTGATCCTGCAATTCCTACATGGGCAAAATTCCCAACAGTCCCAAGGGAAGTTTTGTTTATGTTGGGAAAGCCGGATTTGGGCCCATTGTTTCCAGTTAGGAACCAGACTTGTGTTTATTACCTCGTGATAGACATCTCATGGGCTTAGCAGCTCAGATTCCTCAGCCCCATGTCCCTGAATCTGGAGGAGTGAGTGCCTCACTTTGCTCCTCGTTCAGGTGTAGCTACATTCTAGATTATTTGAAAAATCACTTTCTTCAGTAATGCTTGGCTTCCTGCAACACTCCTGCCTCCCTCTCCTGCTGAATTTAAAGGTTGTGGCTTTTGGCTTGTATGTGTGTGATAAGAAGGGTGGTACTTTCTGCTTGTTTTCCCCTGGTATTAATGACTATACAAGATGAAGAGCAGTCAGTAGACAGCAAGCTTGCCAGCATGAGCAACTCGTCCATATGCAACTCGTCCAGTATGAAATTACCTGCTGATGGTTGTGCAGTTGGTGGGCTCTCTGTGAGCAGACCCAAAGCATCCTTGGTCCTAATCAGGAGGACTTAACCTGGGAGCCCTTCTTCTCTGAGGGACTTTCAGAGAGAAAAGTAAAATCCACATCGAGTTCCTTGCCCTATGGCAGAGACAAATACAGCTAAGTCTTTCCTGATAAAGGATTGTTTGTTATTTTAAGTAATATATAATATTACAAATGCCTTGTGCAATTCTATTTGCAGATTGCTGATTTTGGACTCTCCAACCTTTATCATAAAGACAAGTTTCTGCAGACCTTTTGTGGAAGCCCACTGTATGCTTCCCCTGAAATAGTTAATGGACGGCCTTACAGAGGCCCAGAGGTAAGAAGGGTCAGTTTTTCTGTGGTGGTATGGGGATGTCTTTGATGATCATGTTCTTGAGGGGTAATCTTAATGCAAGATCAGTGCTACTGTACATGTGAGTTCACTTGAGTCTGTCCTGTATTTGAAGTTCTTAAGCTGCTTCACTTCTGTTTACATTGCCTGTGGGTGGCTAGTGACATTTTAGATATCAGTTTGCCCAGCCATAGGAAAAGATGGACACGATTCTGCTCTTGTGGTGCTAATGGCATGCAGAAGGAGAAGGGCAGGCATCAACTTTCCTGGGCTCCTCACGTGTTGTGTCTGTATTTCAGGTTGACAGCTGGGCTCTCGGTGTATTGCTTTACACTCTGGTTTATGGAACGATGCCCTTTGATGGCTTTGATCACAAAAATCTCATCAGGCAGATCAGCAGTGGAGAATATCGTGAGCCAACACAGACCTCAGGTATGAAAAAGGAGGGAGAGCCATGTACTGAGCTGACAGCAGTTCAGAATGAAGTGTTTTGTTCAGCCCCTTCCAACATGTTACAATGTCACATTAGAATGATGTACACCATAAAAAAATCTCGTTCTCCTACTGAGTTCATCTGCTATAAATTCCCATCTGGGTACAGCACTTTCCTAAAGCCCTTTTGAAATTAACTTTTGCAGCAGATAGATTCTGTTGCCTTGGGGAGCTGTGATGGGCTCTTTCGAGTAGATCTGTGGCAGTGGAAGGTCTGTTAGCTATTGCAAGTGGAATTGTTCAGACGAGCTGTAAACTGCTACAACATACTGGTACAGAGCAGTCCTCTCACTACGCTGTGGGCAGAGAGAATGTAAATGGTCAGAGCAAAATGGTCACTTCCTAAAGAAGGCAGGCCAAAATCTGAATTAATGCCACTGTGTTCACATTAGCTTCTAGGGTAGCACATTAAGCAGTCACCTGACAGAAAAGTAGCAGTTGAGTCTGGCTCACTGATTATAATGACTCCTTTCAGCCTTAAATATCTATGCAAATATTATATTTAAATGAATATTTATCTTGTATCGGTTGTTTAACATTCCTTTCAATTTTCTATCTTCTTGCTCTCTGTATGAAAATAAACCTTTACAATATGCAGAAGACCACATTGTTTATGGAAAAGGAAAATACAGAAGCAATAATGTGTAGATTATTTAAAATATCCCAATTCCGTTTTATTTTCCTCTAAGTTTTGTCACTAGAGTCAATAGGTTGGTGACTTCCTTCAGTAATATATTCACTATATGAGATATGTGGAACTATTCACTGTCTAATACAGTACAAACACTAATTTATTGGATAGCTCAGTGTACATTTTCCAGAGTGAATCATATTCTTTGGATAAAAAGTAGTGATCAGAGGTCAAAGCCTTGTTTCCTTTCACTTTCTCTGTAGTACGAAGTATTATTTTTGCTCATTTGATTGTCTTCACACTTTCAATTGAAACTGACAAACCTAAGAATGCCCATGTTCTAAAAACTTTATATGCCATTCTTCGTCCATAGATGCTCGTGGTCTTATCAGGTGGATGCTGATGGTGAACCCTGAACGCCGAGCAACCATTGAAGACATTGCCAACCACTGGTGGGTTAACTGGGGCTACAAGAGCAGTGTCTGTGACTGTGATGCCATGAGGGACTCCGAGTCCCCACTGCTGGCAAGGTTCATTGATTGGCATCACCGTTCTACTGGCCTCCAACCAGAGACTGATACCAAAATAAAGTGCCTTTCTAAGCCCAAGGGTCCTGAAGTCACACTAGAGAGACAAAGGTCTCTGAAAAAATCAAAAAAGGAAAATGACATTGCACAGTCCATCCAGGAAGGAGGAGCTGAAAACGCAACCAAACCGACCTCCAAAAGACCCAAAGGCATCCTGAAGAAAAGGAGCAACAGTGAACATCGCTCTCACAGTGCAGGTTTCATTGAAGGAGTTGTCAGCCCAGTGTTACCCTCTGCTTTTAAGCTAGAGCAAGAGCTGTGTAGGACTGGTGTGGCCATTAAAAGTGTTGTTGAGGGAGAGGTAGCTGGCAAATATGGCACTAAGCAGTCTTCGCTAATGCCAAAAAAAGGAATCTTAAAGAAGACTCAGCAGAGGGAGTCTGGCTATTACTCCTCTCCAGAAAGAAGCGAATCTTCTGAACTCTTGGACAATAATGATGAGACAGTAAACAGTGACACTTCTCCAGGGGTCACAGAACCATCCAGAAATGGGTCTTACAGCCATTCCTGCAGGCGGAAGGGCATCTTGAAACATAACAGCAAGTATTCTACCAACAGCACTGAACCTGCTTTGATTAGCCCTGACACACCAACGCTGGAGGCCATGGAAGAAATGGTCTTGCCTGGGGACGCATTACCTCGAAGCTACAGTCGCCCTTCCAGTGTAATTAGTGATGACAGTATTTTGTCCAGTGACTCATTTGATTTGCTGGATTTGCAAGAGAACAGGCCAAACAGGCAGAGAATACGGAGCTGTGTCTCTGCTGAAAATTTCCTCCAGATCCAAGACTTCGAAGGACTTCAGAACCGCCCGCGGCCACAGTATCTAAAGCGTTACCGCAACCGTCTGGGGGACAGCAGTTTTTCTCTTCTCACAGACATGGATGATGTGACTCAGGTCTACAAGAAAGCCCTAGAGATATGCAACAAGCTCAACTAGCAGAGGGAAGATGGGAAAGGGAGGGAAGGGAGTTATTCTGTGTACCTTTATGGAGTAAGCCAGGTCACTGATTTGCTGACAATGGTAGGTTGTGATTCAGAGGAGCCGATTGTACCTACTTAGCTGAACTCCAAGTAAAGTTGCCCCAAAGTCATCTAACACTTCTCTGATTTTGTGTCCTCAAAATATTACCTACCTGACCAGAGAAAAACCTTTGGTCTTTGTATCTGTGACGAAAGCACATCAGGAGCTAGCAGACAAAAGCATCAAGATTTGATGGCTCAAAGTCAAAGCTAGACAGAATTAAAACTGGAACTGAGGGACACACGTTTTGAGAGGCTTGTAATTAATATTAGATAAGCTTTATTAAGAGATGAGCTGAGTTCTTCAAGTCAGATTTGGATGCCTTTTAGAACAAGAGGCTTTATTTCCCTCTGAAGTTATTTGTCAGGGTACAGTGATTGCACAGTCTTTGGTTTTCATTATGCAGGACACCAGGCTAGGTGGTCACCATGGTCCCTTCCACCAAAGTGACCTGAAAGGTTCTGAATGTGTTCTAAGATAATTTGAGAGACTTGCCTCAGAAAAACCTCATGAGGCATTTGTGGACAAGTGATGGAGCAGGCACTCATATCTGGACCTCCCACAGTGTCCAGAGCCATTGCTCTTCAGTGAGCAGAAAGTTCTAAAATTGTTTCTAATTATCAGCAATAACAGAGCCACAGAAATGATAATGGCAACTGGAAAGAAGGGGTGTTACCAGCTGCTAAATGACCTTTTAAGGCATTTCAGCCAGAACAACACAAGCATGTTCGATCTGTGACTCTTTCAAAATGGTCAGCCAGATGAATGCCCAGACAAAAATGGATCTGACAAAGGATCTCAAGGGCTAACTGACCCTCCAATCTAGAGTTCAGTCACTGTCAGCAAATGGTGCCACCTTGCTGCTAGCTTGTAGTATTTGGGGGTGACAGTAGTTTGCAGCCAGAATGTTAGGTAAAGAAAAGGTTGTAGAATGTAGTAAATGGATAGAGGTCAGAAAGTTAGTGGGAAGATGCCTTTCTGCAAATGAAAATGTTTCTAGGTTGGTGGTAATGGAGCAGAAAGAATTGAGTGATGAAATGATAATGGTAGATTTAATAACAGTTAGCATAAAGTTGTGGGCCTGCCTCTATCTAGTGTAGCTGGTAATGAGTGTGCAATGATACCAGTTGGAAAAAAAAAAAAAAAGGATATGTGTTTGTGTTCTCAGACATATCCAGCTATCCAGACCGAAGGCTTCAACTCCCATAAAGGTACCACATGGGTCTACTGGATTACCTGAATGTAAGCCTATATCAGAAAGGCACTGTGTGTGTTGACAGGCCTGGGCAAACTGGAATCTTCAGGCCCATTTCAGTCTCATTTCCATGAGCACGTAGCCCCTGGCTTTCTTGGAGGTGCACTGGTATGATTAAATTACAGGTTTCAGCCCATGATGTCAAATGATCCACAGCTGCAAAACTTGTGTCCACACTCATACCCAGAGCAGAAGGGCATGGGGAAAGTTCTGGTCTCACTTCTGCCCTGTAACTGGAACTGAAAGCAGAGTTTGACCCAATGTGTCCCAAATCCTAGAGATGGTGCAGAAATGGAAAAGAGTTCCCCTGGGAATTCCTTGGGAATTGGGGATAATCAGGGATCCATATATCTTTGGCATCTGCGACAGGGAGCTCTTTCACTTGCAGATTCCTCTTATTCAGTGTGTCATGGTACTTAAGTCTGCTGGTTCCTCCTAAAAAATCAAGTGGGCTACCTAGCATAAAGATGAACCAGCTTGAGTTTCCTAAATCAGTTAATGTGCCCCTGTGGAGAACCTTTCCTTTTTACTTACTTTCACTGGACCAAATTTGACTCTGAAATTAAACGGCATCAACGCCGTGAAATCTCTGAGAGACGTTCTCTCAGGTGGTCAGGTGAAATCTGGCTCACTGTCGTTTGCTCAGGAAGGGCAACTGCAGGTCACTTCTCTACAGATGTGTACCTCTCTGTACCATATTCAGATGTCTCATCTTCTCTCACAAGCCCTGCATGTGCTCTTTTACCCCATCCCAAACCAGCACCCCATTTTGCAGTGTGTTGAATTAACAGGTTTGCTGTGGTGCATTTTAAAACAACTCGACGTAGTCTCCATGGCCTTTCTGAAACGAGGGTGGATGCGCCTTGCAGCCACGGCTTTTAACTCATGCCCTGGGCTGCAAGAGCTGCATCCTCAGCTGGTGTGAGTCAGTGCTGTCCCGTTGAGGCCGGAGCATCACACCTTCCCTGCACATCTGGCACTAAACCTTGAGTGGATTTCTAGAGGTTTCAGGACGAAGGGAAGGGAGCTCAGCCGGCCGTGGCAGGGAAGTGAGGAGCACCCTGAAGGCTCCTATCTCTGAGGCTTTTGCCCAGGCCTGCTTCCTTGTGTACAAATGTGAATGAGTGAGTGACTGCTTGCTGCCAAACTGGAAATGTTATGTAGGGATTTACTGGCATGTTACTGGCATGTTACATGTTTACTGGCATGTTATCATTCCTAGAAGAGAAGAAAAAAAAAAACAAACTTGACTGCACATTGTTACTATTAGTGTTGTGATTCTTATTTAATTTTTTTGTAATACAAAGTCAACTTTTTTTATTTGAATTTGTCTTTTTTTTTATTTATTGGTCTGAAAGCCATTTCAAAGTTATAATAATATATTTGGTGTAATTTAATTGGTGCAACATTATTTTACAGCTCCGGCCAAAATTGTTTGGTGTTATTTTTTGGGATTTTTTTGGTTTTTTTCTCCCAGTCCTTAGTTGGTTTGAGCTCTACGAGGCAAACAGGGAAAAACGCTGGATAATCACCCGAAGTGTTTGTATTTTTAATCTGATACTGTTTTTTATTAAATAAAATGAAATTAATGTAACTGTGAAGAGTCTTTCTCTCCCCCTTTTCTTTTTCACTGTACATCAGCATGAGCCAATGCCAAATGGTAATGAACTTGTCATGCAGAAATACAGCAGCATCTCAGCACTTTGTACCAAGTGGTTTATGCAAACCTCCTTGGCTCATTTGTGCATTTGAATATAATGTGGGTGGCCACGGAGACTCCCTTGCTGTGAAGCATTTGGCACTGCAAAGCAGGCAGAGCTTTCAGCTCTAGAAAAGTTTGGTGGAGAGCAGCTGGCTGGGAGTTTTCTGTTGAAGATAAATGAGGTTTGTGGGCCAGGTGTGCTGTAGGTGAGACAGAGCTGGCTGAGCAGACACAGCCACAACGCATCTGTGGCTCCGAGACAGATGGCCATGGTCCTTTCTCCTCCCCACCTGGGAAAGGGACAGTTTATTGACAATGTTTTTGTTGGTAAAAGTTAGGTGGTTTGAGCAGTAATTTGATCAAAAAAGACTGATGGCCATTCACTGCTGTCGAGTGTGTGTTGATTTTGGTCAGATGGCTTTGGACAGAGAGTAATCAGCTGGTGAGAGGGGAAAAAGAGGAGTCAGTTTTCATTTTTTTTTGGAATCCACATGATCACCAGAAGGCTTTAGATTGTTTTTCTTGGAAAACAGGTGGGCATCATAAGGGAAGCTGGGTGTTAGGTATGCTGTGTGTGCTGGGGACTTGTTAAAATAAAGGAAATGGTTGGCAATGTCTTCTTATTGGCTCTGAGCAAGATACCATTAAGCTTCACCCTTGCAGCCAGCCAAGATACCTGTGGTGTATATTCTGCTTTTTTATATTACAGGCAGTTTGGATTAGGATCCAAGGTTTGGATATTACGAAAAAGAAAAAGGCTTTAATAGTTGTAATTAATTTTCTCTCTCTTGAGCTTTTTAAAACAAGAAGCCATGGCTGTAGCTGCTAGATTATGACCACTTAAAACCCAGTGGGAATAAAAGGAAGAAGCCAGCGATGCAGGAGGGTAAACAGGCATTCATACATTACAAAAGGAATGATTATCTGCTGCATGCTAATTGAGTTGGGAATGATGAGGTGTACAGTCAAAGTCAGCACGCCTGTTCTTGCACCTGAGGTGAATAAGGTCTAATTGTGCTGGTGGTGGAAAATATACTGCAAGTCTCTTCTGTAATAGGAATTACGAAACAACTGTTTTTTTTTTTTTTAAACACACTAGTTAAAAAGTGAAGCTGAGGGCAAACTATTTGTTTTATTTAAAAAATAATGACTTTTAGAAAGTTCTGGATGGCTGGGCATGCTGCACATTTGTGGCAAGCTCTGAGGAGTAATTATGTACATGTTTGTACAGCTCTGAGAGTGCACAGCTCTGGGGTGGGGTGGGAGCTCAGAGTCTTCATTTTCCTATTTATTACAGAAGGTAAGTGCAGAGCAGTATGCCTTAGCTGAAATCATAGTAAACCTGTAGACAGACCTGGGTTTCTTTTGTGTTTACTGTATAGGCATTCCAGTGGTTCTCAGAAATTGTTGAGTTTTTATGGTTTGGGCAAGACAGGAGCAAGGAAGCAAGAGAGAATTAGCATTTTTAGTTATTGCAGACAAATTTGCAGATAAATTTGTTATTGACTCCATAAGCATATGCAGTAGAACTTTGCAACAGCAGAGCCTCATTTATAGCTACAGGGTAAGTAACCAGCCTGATGAAGGGAGATGTCTGATACTCATGTAAATTTGGTATATATAAGAAGCTTATCAGTTTGATTTGACACTTATCTCAGTGATTCACAGCTCATTTTAATGAGCAGCTTCTGGAGACAAATCTGCAGGAATGCTTTTGTTGAGCCAATAGAAACTCACATGTTTGCTAGCGTCAGCCCAAGGTCTCGGGTACCTGTTCAAGGGTTACTTATTTCAGGGTTTCATCTGAAAGTTTTACCACAGTAGAGAACAAGCTGGGCTTCCACTGCATTATTGGTATTTAGAATTCAACTGGAGCCTTTTTTTATTGTCTGGTGGAGTTGTTTTTACCTCCTTGCCAAACCAAGACATCTTTCTCATAAAAGACTGAGTAATTTGGCTGGGAGAAGCAGCTTTTTTGGATAGATGATCTGAGCATTTTGTTTCTGGCTATCTCTCTCAGTACTCCTTACTTATTCCTTACTCCTCACCCCATATTTCCTGGAATTTTATCAGTGCAGAAAACCCTTTGATTTGTCTGTCATCTGGCCATACAGAGTCCTGAGCTTTTAAAGATACTATATTTATTTGCACTGATGCTTAATTGTTCCTTGGAAAAGTATTTTACAAGACAATTTTACGAATCTCCAGAAGATTCCTCATCCCAACTCAAGTTCACGCTGAGTATTGCACCGTGCCCAGGGCCATGAAGGAGTCAGGTAGGTGACTGCTATCAAAATAAGGAAATCAGCTGTGGGTGATGGCTATAGGTGCCCTTCTGGGTCAGGATATCACCTGACTTCTTCATTCAGCAAAGCATCTTGACTGGCAGTGTGAACTCAGGTTTTATTGACCCTGAGCACCCCTGAAAATCCATGTCACCATGTGCACCCTGCACTGAAGCTTTTGCTGTCAGAGACCATGTGGAATGTTGGCGTCGACCTGCCTTGACATTTTCTTTTTTGCCCTTTCCCCTTTCACTTTATCCTATTTACTTAACACAAATAAAGTGCGTCTCTTTCTCACGCTGTCCAAATCCTGCTTGCTGTCCTGTTCATCTTCGCTCCACAGACTGCATAAATCTCCTGCCAGGATGGTGGGTTGAACTTTGCTCCCAGGGTCCTATTGCAGCTCTGACCCTGGCTGCGGCTTCGCTCGGCCTCAGATGTTGGGATCCATCATTGCAGTGGTGGCTCTGGCTCTGGTCCTTTGCAGCAGGCAGCTTTTCTTACAGGATGCAGAAACCGTGGATGGGACCCTGAGTGAACAGCGGGGAGCTCTCTGAAAGAGGCACCAAGCTGTGGGACAATTACAAAGCTGGGCTGCCAGGACAAATGAGTTAGACTGACCCAATATAAATGCCTGTAAGTTGGTGGTGAGATTATACCCCTTCCCAGCAGGAATCCACTAAGAAAACTGTGCTTCTTTCATAGACTGGGGAGATGCTAATGCATTTAGAAACATGAGGAAGGAATAACTGTAGAAGGACTGTCTGAAAAGCTGTGGAAGAGGGAGAATTTTTCTTGTGGCTTTGCAGTACATAGAGTTTATTAAGAAACCCTTCCAAACTTTCAGCCTCAGAGATAATAGGACAAGACATACTTTAAATAGAACCAAAGAGAAAACAAATTCATAACAGATGTTAGAAAATATGTAAATACATATTTGTATTTACATATAGAGCCCTAGCCTTCGCCTGCCAGGCAAGATTGCGAGGACCAGAGTGTGTGTCATCATCCCAGCTGCACTGGGAATTGTCAAAAATATTTCTTTAAATGTTCCTTCAAATTCTGTTGTTCTCTTTAGCTGCACGTCCCACAGCTTGACAATTTAATCAGAAGATTTCTTGAGACAAGCGATCTGCTGCCTGAGAAGAGATCTTTGTTAAATTCCCATACAACTCTGTGCTACAAGGAATGTTCAGTTAGCTCCAGCCCTTAGAAACCCCAAGGTACTTAAGCCCCTTGTATTCCCTGGACAAAATTGTGTCAGAGTGGAAAGAGGCAATGGGTAACAGTCAAGTATTACATCCCCAGATGGTCCAAACTGGTGGTGACCCAACCTGGACAAGCATCCAGCCTTAAAAACCAAATTCCAATCATTGTAAAACTGTGACTGGATTGAGTGGGAATGGCTTCCAGCCCCACATGCTCACAATTTGATCTCTCCACATGAGGAGTTCTGTATTTTCGAAAGTGCTGTTAGAAATACTTGTTTCTGAGAAGCCAGTTCCAGCTGCCTACATTGAATTTTTGAAACCGATGGCCACCATCTGTTCTCCGTGACCACAGCCTGAGCTGTGGTCCCTTGGTGCTTACCAGGATAAGGCCTAGTGGACCTCAGGCTGGACATTTCAAAATTGCGATGCTCCAAGCAGTAGCTCTGAAATCTTGATCCTTTCCTTAGTTGGCTGGGCTCTTTCAATACACTGACACACCAGGGCATTGTAAAATTTTGGGGAAAGGGAACAATTCTTCAGCTGAATAGGAATTTTATTGTTAGTGGTGATTTTTTTAGGAAATCAAAATGTTTTTAATTTCTCAGGAGTGTATGACTGTGAGTACTGCATAGAAGACAGGAAGCTTCAGCTCCTTAGAAAAATCAGACACTTGCAAAGCTTTCAGCAGCCCAGAACTCGAATTTTACTGTTCAATGAATCTGTTCTTTCCTAAGGGAAATGATGCTTTGGTCAAGTTTCTAATGTGGTCTTATCCCAGGGTATCCCACCAGACTAGAGTGGGTGGGCGTGGAAATTGTCCTCTTTTGACATTAATAGAGAAGACACAAAAAGCCCAGATAAGTAGAACGTGGACAAACGTTCTACATCATCTGGCCTATGAAATAATAACTGCAGTTGTTTTTTACTAGTGCCAGAATGTAGTTTTCTGAAAAGGCCCAGATTATTATCCTGATCTAGCAATGACTTAGGTAGGTAACTCTGGAACAAACAAAACTGTTGATGATTACAAAAAATGTGGCAGAGTAGGGGCAACATTTCATTTTGGTGAGAGAATAGAGCGACAGTCTTGACTTGCACTGGATATGGGTGAATAAATTAATTTCCTCCTACTGTTCCATGCTGAAATCAGAGCAAATTTACTGAGGCCTCCCCCATTCCTTTTCCCAGGGCAAGTACAAGTAGTTAGGTTTGCTCACAAGAGATGCAGATTTGTCCCTTGTCACCGTTTGCAGCTGGATCACAGTTACACAGAGAATGAGACCCTGCTGGCTGTCATGCTGAGGGAGAGCCCTGGGACAAAGAAAACTTTAGGGTGAGAAAGGGATCAGAGCCCTCTACGTGCTTTAATGGGGCTGGCAGGCACAGCTTTTGTTTAAGTTCTGCCGTGCAAACTAAGAAAGATTTACATATTTTCCCCTCTGACATCAGCACCCCAACATCTGCAAAAGCACCCTGGCCACAGAGGGCATCTCTAAAAATACTTCAGAAAATACACGTGTTGTGAGCAAATCTGATTGCTTCAAATGAAAAAGAAAAGAAAAATAAAAAGTCTTTTTAATCAACACACTCACTAAACCTTACTTAAAACTGAACTGTTCCACCACAAAGTTATCTGGCTTTTCTTCTGGCAAAGCCAGTACTACTGAGACAGGAATTCCTGCATTCGTTTATCTGCCTTCTCACTTTAAACCTTTTCTTCTGCAGCAGCCTCTGTCAAAAGCTGAAGCAAGGTCTTCTTGTTATAGAAACTAAGCTCAAGTCAGTTTGAGGAATGGAAGAAAAGCGACATCACTTTTGGCTGGTCGAAGCTTTTGAGCAGTCCACACTCCCTGCATGAGCATTCCATGGCTAATGCCAAATTCCCAGAAATACTGTGAGGCCATTCTGACCAACTGCCCACTAAATGGCAGTGTGCTGGAAGTATCAGAAGGCTCTAGATTAATTTTTAGTCCCCTGTCCTGGTATATACACTCCTCACCACACACAAGCACTTGGTTGACTGATTTTTTGAGAGGAAAGTAGAAAGCCTGCAAAGCTCAAAGGAGAGATTTGGGTTTTCACCACTAAAGCATCCATACTCTCCTTCACATGCATGTGAATAGAAAGCCTTTGTTTAGATCAAGCCAAGAAGAAATAAACTGTTGTTGGAAGGTCATTTCAGCTTGCTTCGAGGGGTGAGGAAGAACTAGAAAAAATAACCAAATGTGGTCTTCTTACCAGTGATTACAAATACTGTCTTTCATCAGAATAGGCAAGGTTTTGTTAGAAATATCTATTTTTATGTGGGACTAATTCATTGTAGGTTCAGGCTAGAGGTTTTATAAAAGCTTTAGCTATCACAGTTTCTGAGTGTCCCACTTGAGGCACCTGGGGAAGTTTGATTTTTAGAGAATGAGTGGCTCCTATGAGGACCCAGCAAATGCAGGCACTCAGTCTGCCTTGCAGGTCTTGGTGGTTGCTTCTTTGAGTGGTGCCTGCAAGTATTTAGGGAATTAGGAGTTCAGCTAGCTGTTAGCAGAGGTAAGATCTCCATTAATCTGTTCTCTTTTGATATCTGGAGGCTTTGCTTGGATTTCATACTCCACCATAATGTAAATCTACCACCAGATTGGTAAGCAGCCATGTTAAGCCCATCTTCCAGCAAAGCGCCACCACTTCTATTTAGAAGAGTTTCACTACAACTAAGGAATTAATTCTAAAGGGGGGTAGGGAGAGGGCCCATGTGACATTTCAAATGTAACTCTGCCAAGATTTCCTGTAGTTAAATCTTTTTTATGAAATCTTCCCCTTTATCTCTCTCATATGGACCCTAATTCATTAAATTATTCCTATAAATAACTTTCACATGTTTAAAGGTAGGCCAGCCTGTCCCTTGCTGACTCAGGGCCATGGCTTTCTATCTGACAGTGAAATGCTACCCAGGAAAATCCCCAAAGGTCAGTTTTCAGTATTATTTTTTGTCATGAACTCAAAGAGGTTGGCAAAAATGCTTCAGTAGTGGTTTTCCTGAAAAAACTGAGCAATATTATATATCTGTCTTTCTGCAAATATGAAGCTTTGGTACAAACCACAGCTCGCCTGGCTATGTCCTGTTTTCTTCTTCTATTTTGAGTATTCATTTCTGCAGATAAATGGCTTGCAGTAGTCCATCATAAAAATGGTCATTAACAAATCAAAGCTGGAATTTTCAAAAATAGTCAGCATAAGCCTAGCTCTACTCTTGTTCAATTAACTGGAAAAACTCCTAGAGATGTTATTTTTCTTGTTCTACACATAGCTCCTCATAAGACTACCCCATATCCAGAAGAGTATTTCCCCTTTTCTGGTAGAATCATAGAGTTGCTGCATAAGGAATTAACATTTTGGCAAGAGAATAATGATAACTCTGATCTTCTTTTACATAATTATGGATTCAGAAGGAATTAAATCAGCAAACTGAGTGATGGAGAGAAAAACTGAAAAGGATGTTTCAGTACATCCAGGGTCACGGTCATATTCGATTTTGTAGCCCATAAAATCTTCCCTCCTGTAGTGGACATCTAAAATTACTGGCTTTATGTGCTGATTTTTCTTTCCCAAATGGCATAGGCAGCATAACTTTATAAAAAACACAACAAAAATAATAAACCTTTAACCTGCTTGATTGCTTTTCAAGTGCCAGAATAAAGTAAACAGTCTTTGAAGGAAAGAAGATGTAAAGTCAGAGCTCAAAGCAAATGGATATTTTAAGGAGTCTTTCCTCATCTCTCTCTGTAGTGGGTTTCCCTGACACCCCATGGGCCCTGTAGCACATCCCAACACAGGCTGGGCACATCAGCAGCAGCAACCTCCACTACAAGCCCACACCTTGCTCTAAAAGGGAAATCACACCCAGGAAACATCCAGGATCCCTGTGTCCTCTCAAATGTCCTCTGCACCACACACACCTTGAGCTGAATGGCTTCAGAGATCCCCTGAAGGATGATTTTGTGCCCCACTTCCACCACTGTTTTGGTTTTTTCCCTTTGGAGCATGGCCTGCTGCTGCTCATTGCGAACTCAGGGGCCAGGGCACTTGGACCATGTGTTTTTCTCCAGTTGTTCAAGGGGATTTGATTTGTGGATTTGCAGAGACAACATCAAGAGACTGATTCTTAATTGAATCATAGTTGCTTCTCACTTGCTCCCCTAAGAGAACACTAATTCACACCTTCTGCTGGGACAGGCAACTTGCTTTAAAAGTAGATAACCAAGCTCAGGAAGTAAGGAGTGGCTGGGGGGATCAGAGCAGCTGGTTTCCATGCTGGGAATTCCCATTAGGGTGAACAAAATCTCTCTTGTTTGCTGAGCAAGAAGGGAGAGTCACTTTGGGCACCTCAGACCTGCACTACCTTATGGAGTTCTCAGGCTCTGCCCCACCAGCTGCATCCAGGTGGATTTCCCTCAGTCGAGCACCTGCTCCTGGCTGCTCATCCAGCTTTTTTCCTATATGTAAAAACCAGTAATGTTATTTTTATTTTAAAGATATGAACTAAAAAAAAAAAAAAATCAAACAGTGGGCTGCATGTCCTATGCTGTTTGATTGCTGCTGTCTGTGCAGAGCACACTGCAGGCTGCGAACTCCTTGTGGGAGTACAACACGTACACAGCTATGCAATTTTTATGTGCCTTTATCCCACAGTCCTTCGCTGAGCACAGCTCTGATCACTGATGTCATGATTACTCACGTCAGATGTCTCATGGTGGCTTTCAGGCCTTTTGTTCCACTTTCATGATGACTGTGGGGAGATCTTGCAAAAGTACCAAGATCAGCAAAAGAAATGAAAATCAGCAAGGATTTTGGCTTCTGTCTGTGAGCAAAATCTGCAGTTCAGGAATTTTTGAGCTATTGTTATAACAAAAGCAGCTCCCTCTCTTTTAATTTTCATTTGCTTGGACTTGGATCTTTCTCTCAGCTTTTCCACACTTGAATTCCTTATGAATTTACTGTGAGCTAAACCAGAGAAACTGGAGACCTACATAACACAATCACTGTCTCGGTGATTTTGGGTACAGACACATTTTTGTAGGAAAAGTTGTGAAAACACTATAAGACACCAAAACAAAGGGACATTTTTTTTCCAGCTTCCCTTCAATTTATAATTAGACCCTTAATATAAAATTCAAAATATCAAAAACTTCAAGCGGCCGCATGAGTCAGTCATTCTGCAATTGTATTTAGAGAAGACTTGAGAATTTGTACATAAGAGGCCTGAAGAACAAAGACGTCTGCCCTCAGGAAGGATATTAATATTGAAGGAGGCCTACACTTGAGCATGCTTCTATCCCTGCTTCAGGGGATTTTCTTCCAGCAGGGATTTTCCTTGCTTCAGTTGCTAATTTCCCTGAAGGCATTTTGACAAGTAAGATGCCTCTTTACACTTTTTGTCATAGCTGTGGTATTTGAGGGAGCCGAAGTGAAAATCTACAAATCTGCGTGCATACAACGGAGGAAAGAGGTGTTAGTGTATGCTTAAGGGCAGACAAAGGATTATCTTTTAATCTGCTCATTTTGCTAAACAGAAGTTGTACAGATTTACCAGATATTACTTGTGTCTGTTTAAATTACATCTTATCTTAAAAAAAAATAANTCCAGAATCAGGAAGTGCAAGACAAGACAATGCTCTGGTTAAGCTTCCATCCAGTCCTGTGGGATGCAGATGATGGGAAATGTTTCCCTGTTGTTTACATAGACTGGGAAAATGGGGTTTTGGCATCCTGTAGCAAATGCTCAGGGAATGTGCGCTGGGATATTGGAACACTTGTTTCACTAGTGTCAAACAAACAAAAAAACCCCAAAACATTCCTGAATAATATTTTCTTATTGCTTTTGGGAAAAAAAGTAATTTTTTCCACATCAGTTAACACATTGTCATGACAGGTAAATTAATTTTCCAGCAGGGTTCTACTGTTCCAAATCTACCCATAGAATGTGCACGAAAGTCCTAATTAATCTCTCACAACAATTAGCTTTGAAAGTACTCTCCAGGGTTTGAATTTTGTGAATTCTAACTGCTATAAAAATTCAAATTATTTGACAGTGAAGCTAAGTCTGTGTTAAGCAAAGAAAAAAACAAAGCAAAAAATTGACCTAGACTAGAAACTATCCCTGATCTACTGTCTGATTTTCTGATGCCTCTTCCTAACTGGTATCAGTGATAGCGTGTGAAAAGTAACCACAAAATATGTAGCTTCATCATACCAAAANCTTTACACTTTTTGTCATAGCTGTGGTATTTGAGGGAGCCGAAGTGAAAATCTACAAATCTGCGTGCATACAACGGAGGAAAGAGGTGTTAGTGTATGCTTAAGGGCAGACAAAGGATTATCTTTTAATCTGCTCATTTTGCTAAACAGAAGTTGTACAGATTTACCAGAATTTACTTGTGTCTGTTTAAATTAATCTTTATCTTAAAAAAAAATAACCAGCCTTGGTACAAGCATTCCAGTGGATGAAGAATCAATCAAATTCCTTAGGAAATAGTTTCAGTCATTTATTACTAATATATGATTTTCAGAGTCACCTTGAGAAGTGAGCAAACCAAGACCTGCAGGCAGCTCATCATTAAAATCTTCATATGGAGGAATTTCTTCAGCATTTTGATAGTGTACCTCTGGAGTCTAGCTGAAATTAAAGTGCTATTAAGCCCCTGAACTCTTTTATTTTCAAGGAGAAGCATAAAAAATGGTTGAAAAAAATGAACACCAAATTCATGTTTGCTGTGTGCATTTAATCCCCTGTCTCTTTCTTCCCAAAGTTACATACATACTTACATACCTACATGCATTTTATATATGTATGTATGTATGTNAGTGTCAAACAAACAAAAAAACCCCAAAACATTCCTGAATAATATTTTCTTATTGCTTTTGGGAAAAAAAGTAATTTTTTCCACATCAGTTAACACATTGTCATGACAGGTAAATTAATTTTCCAGCAGGGTTCTACTGTTCCAAATCTACCCATAGAATGTGCACGAAAGTCCTAATTAATCTCTCACAACAATTAGCTTTGAAAGTACTCTCCAGGGTTTGAATTTTGTGAATTCTAACTGCTATAAAAATTCAAATTATTTGACAGTGAAGCTAAGTCTGTGTTAAGCAAAGAAAAAAACAAAGCAAAAAATTGACCTAGACTAGAAACTATCCCTGATCTACTGTCTGATTTTCTGATGCCTCTTCCTAACTGGTATCAGTGATAGCGTGTGAAAAGTAACCACAAAATATGTAGCTTCATCATACCAAAAAGACACGTAAGTAGGAGAAGGGGACTGGATTTCAAGAAAGCAAGCTGGATTTATGGAGGAAGATTAAAAAAGCTAATTATGTTTAACTTGGCTGACAGACAGCTAAAAAAGGGGATATGATAACTGTCTACAAATATTTCAAAGATGCATAATACACCAAAGAAAGAGGGAAATAGTTTGAGACAAAGTCTGGTAAAGCAAAATTTAGGCTGGGTAGAATGCTAACAATGAGACCTGTCAGACGGCAGGAAAATTTCCCAAGGGAATTAGTCAACACCTCATTAAAAAAAAAAAAAAAAACAACAAAAAACCTTGGAAAACGTGCATTGAGGGGGATTTCAGGGAATAATCCTTCAGTGAGAAAGTCAGGGACCAGGGAGTTTCATAGGCCACATTCTCTCCATTATTGCTGCTGTTGTCAATAGTATGTGATTTTAAGGATTTTTCCAACAATGTTTTTGAGGCACAGGACTTATATTTCCTCCCTGACAAACAGTAGATGGAGGGAAATTGCTCTTTTTATGGAAAAATTGAAACGTCAAGAGAAAGTCACTGTATTTGGAATGGGAGCAGTGGAACACACTGAAATGGGGTTGTGCCAAAATTCCCTGTCCCCAGGAAAGTTTCAGTGCAGCTGACAGGAGTGCTCTCATTGCAGTGACAGGGAACTGGAGACAATCTGGGTTTTGGATCAGGTATGTAGCACCTGTTCAACACAAGCTCCATGGTAGACTAGCATCTGAGCAGCTATCCTGTGTCAAAAGCCAACCTGCCTTGAGTCTGCTTTTTTCTCCTAAATCACCTTATTTGATTTTGTCAACCCAGCTCCAGAGCACATTATTTTTTTGCAATCTAGACCTACGTTCACTATTAGGGGTTGCATTTCTATGCCAGAAGTACCAGCCTATATTTTTCCCCAGTCCTGTCTCCCCTGCATGATCTACCACAACTGTGACTTAACATAGCTGGAGTGGAGCAACTGTGAATCTACTTAGCATCAGTCTTGTGGAAGTCAGTGGAAACAGCTGATCTCTTAAAACAAGAGGGGAACCAGTGTTTCACTGCACAGTGTTTCACTACATTTATGCCGATGTAACTCCTCTGCCTCATACTAGGATAAACTGAAGCTAGGCAGCAGTGAATCAAACCTAATATGTTTAGTACTTGTATACTAAATTTATGAGGCACCCAGTGACATTTGCCTTATATATAATGGTAGCACTCCCAGCAGGATGATCTAATCATTCATGAGGAATTATGGTACAATGTTGGAGTTTATTTAATGCTTAATGTTCACAACAACCTCCAGCATTGATTTTAATCTGGTTACTGCTCACATAGTGAAACAGATCTCTGCGGAGCAGCAGCAGCAGCAGCAGCAGAGGAGATCAACCACATCCCGAGCAGCATGGCATATATCAGCAGTACAAGGTTGCACTGTTTTCCTGACAGGCAGGGGAAGCAGAGTTGATTCACACACCAGAACAATTCCTCTCACCAAGACACTTAGGAATGCATCAAAGGAAACCGGTCTCTTTCTGCAGGCTTCCTCTGAGCAACGGGCTTACTGTAAATCAAAGGCAAAAAAAAATAGCACTTTAAAAAAATGGTGCCCTTGACAAATGGAGCAGGAAAACCTGTGAAAATTTGGATGCAGCAGAATGACTTTTCAAGGAGTGCACGCTAAGGTGTTAATTTTGCAGTACGTTCTTGGAGTGGCTTGTTTTTCTGCTTCTAACACTGTATTCCCTCCAGCAGGAGATCGAGGCCAAAAAAGGTTTGCCACCTCCAGGAGATAGACTGTTCCTAAAAAAGAACCAATAATAAAGGGAAGAAAGAAGGAAAGAGAACTTTCATCCAAGTTGCTTTCTCAATTTCGAAGGAAAATGTTCCAAATAAGTGAATGAGCTTTTTATAACCAAAATCTCCTTCTGGGGTCCCTCCAGCTTGGTTCATGTTGCCTTCAAGTCATTTTAACAGCAAATATTTCCTGAGCAGGAAGGGCAAATTGTTCTGCTAGTGGAATTTAGTCACAAGGTTTGAGGGAAATAATATTAATATTCACAGCTGCTGTGTCAGTGCCACAGAGAAGAAGCAGATTCATGAGGATGGCTGGTTTGTATCCTGTCCAGCCTTCATCCAAGACTGGCGAGCTCTTTTTGCTAATTTTCCCCTGGAGAGATCCCTACTTTATCCCCTAAATGATTTCTTGAGCTACTTGCTTAAAAGATGTATTTACATGGTATCTGTTTGTGTGATTGATTGCTCTTATAACTTGTTGCCTGGCAGAGGCTTAAATATTACATTAAAAAAAGGCATAAAAAATTCCTTCCTAGCAAGTTTAAGTTACTTCAAGGAGGTTCTCACATTTAACAGTCCTTCTGTGACCACGTGTGACAACGTGGTGAGCAACAGGACCCATCCGACTTGTTTGCCTTGGGCTGTCAGAGAAACAAATGACCGTAGACTTTTCTTAAAGAAGCTTATAGCATAATTTCAAATACCATGGGGCAACAGCCAAGGCTCTTCTATTCTCCAGACAAAAGCCCCGCCTGTGAGCACTACGGACACTGATCCTGCTTTCTGGCTTGGAGGAAAAGCAACCACGCTGCACCTTCCGCAGCCATAGAAACAGCTGGCAGAGCATGACAGCCTCGCGTGGAGCCCCTTCTCAGCTGCCCCACATTTGCAGTGCAGTGTCCCTGCTGCTCCCTGCGTGCTGCTTTGCTCAGTGAAATGACCCTCAGTGTGCCACTTCTAGGCAGTTCCCTGTGTGTGCCCTGGCCAAGGATGCTTTGAGAAAGGGACATGAGCCCTCGACCCAGCATGGGGTGCTAAGTGCCCACCATGAACTCCCTTGAGCAACAGTCCAGATTGCAGCTGTGACCTGGTTTTTATCGTGGGGAAACAGGGACATCTGAGAGTAAGACAGGTAAAGGAGAGGATCTACCCATATCAAGAAGCTCATGAAATTAGAGGGAGTCAGTCTATGACTGCACTGTTGGTTTCTGGGGCAACTCTAATGCAGCTCATGGTACAGAACATTATTGGTACCCCACGGGTTATTCCCCCGGGAAGGCTTGGAGGGCTTGATCTCACCACTGGTCATGGGACTATCGGGCCATGGGACTTGCCCTGCCAGCCTGGCAGATAGTGCTAATTATCAGTCACCCTGCAAATGCTTGGCCGGGCATCGCTCCTGCGAGCCGGCGCTGGCTGCACAAGCTGCAAGGAGCAGTGCTATTATTGGGTAACGTGTCTGGTTACTTTATAGATCCAGTTAACAAGAAAGGAGGTGTATGGGGGGGGAAAATTCCTACATTGTGCAAAGGACTCTTTTCTCCCCCCTCGTTGTCTGGATCTTTGCCACTGTTTAAATTTAAGCAGATTTGCTATCCCAACATCTGCAGTTTGATTATTTGACTATTGCCTGGCTCTGGGTCAAACCACAGCAGAATACACTAGTCTGTGATTTACAGCCTGGGCTGTGATTATAATGGTTTTATTTTAGTTGGACCCCTATTTACAAGCTCATTCGTATTAGTGCACAGTGTTGTAATAACAATGGTAGAATTATTAGGTCTCGCAGAAACAATTGCACGTAGTAAATGGCTGCAGCTCACAGGGTGCTGCTTAAGTGCTCCAGCAGCCCTGCAATGTCTGCAGCACAGAGGTTGCCATTTTAATAGCAAAGGTGGGGAGGGGAGTGAGGAGAGGGCCTGAGAGGGGGAAGGAGCCAGGGAGAAATGTGGTTGCTATTCATTCTTTTCTAAGTAAATAGAAAGGACGTGTGTTTCCTGGATTAGCCACTGAAAAACAAATGCTGAGAGGGGAAAGAGCTGGTGTTTCCCTCAGCAGGGTTAAACGAGGTACTCAGCCTCGGCGCTGATGGCCGACGGCCGATCGGAGCCGCTCCGCATGCCATGGGGGACCCCACAGCAGCCTGCCGAGGGCACCCCGGCAGTGGGGAGGGTCCTGGATAGCCCTGGGCATCCCGGCTTGCCCTGGAGAGCCCATGGCCACCCACGGTGGAGGTGCCTGAGGTGCAGAAACTCAGCCCTGGGGCCATAGCTGTCAGCAGGTGGGTGGAAGGACAAGGTGGGACCCGGGGTTTCGTGGCACCGCTGAGGGCACTGCTGAGGGCTCTTGCTGAGGCAGGCCCTGAGGGACTGGGCTGGGCTGGCCTGAGCCATTGTCAGGGAGTCCCATCACCAGGCAGAGCTGTGCTGCTGCTCCACAGGCATTTTCAGGGCTTGCCTTGGCACCCTGCACCGTCTCTTTTTTCTCCTTGTGAAAGCAGGAAGGATGCTCAGGGTTTTACCTGGCACACCACAGTGCCGGCCCCACCAGACCTGAGAGTGGCCACACATGGCTGGAGCCGACCACTGCTGCAGGCCCCATGTTTGATCTGCCAGTGTGAGGAGTACTGGCAGCTCCTGCTGGAGACTTGCACGTGTCAGGCAGTTCTGATAATTGGGTTTTTTTTATGTCACTGGTGGTCCTGGGGGGTCATTGGCAGCATAGACAGGATGAAGGGGAAGCCAAGTTTCAGGCCCTGCCACTCTCCCGCTCTCCCTGAAGGGAGCAGGGAAAGGACAGTTTATCCACTCTGGGGCAATGCTGTCCAAGAACTTCCACCTGTGCCTCACCACTGGCTGAAAAATAGATACTAAAAAAATATGACTATCTAGTCTCAGGCAGGAAGAAAGCATCTTCAAAATCAAATAGAAAAAGTCAAAGGAAGAGTAGTGCCAAGAGTTACTAACATTCATTGTGAAGAATGCAAGAAAAGGAAACAACCCTGTCTTGACAAGCAGGGCTTAAGTCTTTTCTCTGGTGCTTCTCTCTACTTGCTCGACCATCACCTTAGTCTACACATGAAACACAGGCAAGAGGAGTCATCCTCTCTCCTGACTATGAAAGGAGCCAAGAAAGAACTTCATATGGATGTTTCAGACAAATTATTGAAGATGCTTGAGATTAAATTAAATTTAAGATATCTTATTTAAGATTATGGTTACAAAATGTGTGTCCTTGAGGTCTGTCCTGTGCTTAACTACCCTTCCTTTTACAGATGTTGTTTGGTATTGCTGACCTGCTCTGTTCAAGGGTAAAACCCTTCAAAGCTAAGACAAAAAGTAGTATTTCTTCCTCTGGCTGGCTCTGTCTGTGTACCTCTCTCTGTTTAAAAGCAGCTGGTTTCCTGGGTGTTTTGGTCTTTTAAAAAAGAACCTTCTGACAACAATTCTGTATAGTGAGAGTTTTAGGGGTTTCTGCAGTCCCTGTGTACTAATTGATTCCCCAGTGCATTAGCATCACCAAAGCTAGATTAATCTTTTCCTTTTAGTGTTGAGATCAATGTCTCTGTCAACATAGTTTATTGAACCTGGTACAGTTTTACCACTTGAATTTACCTCCTCTAGGATGGTTTTTCTCTTAAGTATGTCCTGAGAAAAGATCCCACTTTAAAACTCTCTCTGGCCAAGCTTCCAAGCAGAATTGCTCTCCTGTGGGGCACGATCTGTTGCCAAAATTCCTCCTGCTTCATCACAGATGCAGAATTTCCCAGCAGCTGGCATGATGTGCTGTAGCTTTAGGAATTAAGTTCTATCTTTTTGTCAGAGAAAAATTAGGATGGATTCCTCTGCTAAAGGGAAGGACTAGTGGGAGATAGTCTGACACACAGGCTATGCTGCCTGGGCTTTTCACATCGACATAACACAAGAGTTCTGCAGTACAAAACTTGCTCTCTGATGGAGTCAAATACCTTCCTTGTGGTTTTCAGGAGCCATTGAAAAATCAGGCTGACAGTTAATTCCTATATAATTACCCAGCCCAATAAAAGAGACTGCAGAGGAGAAGGTTTGTAGATGGTCTCACCTCAGCTCATTTATATCGTGCCGCCATAGTGTGGAAAAAGCAATCTTTCTGCTTGTTTTTCTGGATGGCACAGACAGCAGCGGGTCCAGCCCTGCCCTTGGCACCGTGCCTGCTGAAGCTAAAATTGGTGCTAAATTGCCACCAACTCCAGTGACAGATGCACATGATCTCCTTCAGACTGGGTTTGCAGTGATTTCTCTTGGCTTAAATAAGGATCGGTCCTTGCAAGCTTTCTGTGCATCAACTGCTTCCACCAACTTCAAGGATGTATTTGAGAGGGTGAAGATTATTTCCTCATATGTGGCTTGCACGATTAGAGCCAAAGATGCACAGATCTTGTCTAAGAGGGCTGAAACTGAGCTTAGCTGGCTCATCTGCTCCTGTCACATGCAGTGAACCTAGTGACTAGCTAGTGACTAGCTCTGCTCTGGCTTTAGCATGGTGCTAAATACTTTGCAGCACAGCACTTCCCAAAAAAAAAAAAAGCTGGGAACCTTACATCTGCAAGGAAAATCAAACAAACAGATTGGAGAAATTAACTGTAGAGTTCCCACACAGAGCTCTGCATTTGAAGTGAGTACAAACAAATAGATTGGACAAGCTGGGCTACTTGAAAAATAAGTGAACAGTGCAAACCAGAGAAAAATACATTTGTGTTGGTGATATTTTAATCACTTGTACCTTCATTAAACAAAATACTTAAGTAGATCTTATGCTTCAATGAAGTTGAAGGGAGTTGAGTATATGCTTTAAAAGCGCTTAAAAGTGCTGCCAAGCAAGGATGCAAGTCCTTAAAGTGCTTGGGCTGAGAGTATACTTAAGTGTTTTGCTGAATCAGATCCATGGTGTCACAGAGATTCAAAGTGAGCTCAGAGGTTTCAGCTGAGATGAAGGATAAAGCCAAACAGCATAACAGGAAACTCTCAGGATTTTCCAGAGTCTAGTGCATAATTAGATTAAATGCACAATCCCATTTTGGGATTATGAGAGGGTTTGGGTTTTTTTAGACCATTAAAAAGAGAAGGAGTCTGCAGACATGTACAGCAAAATCTATCAGGTAACTTTTCCTATACTTTCCTAATGTGTGGCGTTTCAAAATTAAACAAATGTCAGTGATACTGCAGTTTAGTTCTGAGTAATTAAAAACGTCCAGCTTGTGTAAATAATTTCTTCTCCTGTGTTCATCTAGATAGCAATAAATTATTTCCCATGTTTTCCCTGGGAAACTAAGTGGAATGTAATGGTATTGCAACTAGAACATAACACTGCCATAGCCATTTCATCTAAGCTATGCTAACCATACATTTCAGCAAATTATTCTTAATTATATACTTTATGCCACACAAGTATATTTATTTTAATATAAATATTTAATTTACAGATTTCAAACATTTCCCCTACCTCTGATCTACCTTAGCCACTTCTATTGCCTGCAGGCACTAAGTAAAGCAGATTGAACAGTTCTGTCCCACTGCTTCATGTCTTCATCTCCCTTAAAATTCTATCCTATTTCTTGGCCACAGCCTGACCATGCCCTTCAGCACTACTGAATTTCAAAGAGGTGATAACTGCTTTGAAATTGATGGAAAGAGCCATAAAGGAGACTAAAGACATAAAAAGTGTCTGTTACCTTCATGCTGACTTTGTCTGTAACTGCTATGTGATTCCTTTCCATTGTTTGAATTTATTCAGTCATCTCAGAACAAGTCCTGGAACTGTACACTCTGTCGAGCAAAATTTAATTGGTTTTAACAAAGACAATGCACCTCTAAGAAGCACTGGACAATCTCTTGCACTTATCTACCCTAATCTTATGCTTCATTCATCCTGTTCGCTGGTGTTCTGCGACCTCCCCAGTCCATGGCCAGGGCCCTTGGGGCAGGAATGTCTGCCAGCCCCTGTTGGCTGGGCTCAGATAGTCCCCAGTGCTGGTAACCTGCCAGGAGTTGAGCTTGAACAACCCAGGCTGCCTACTGCAGTGACACTGGGGTGTCTGCACTATGTGCCCTGGGTACCAGTTTTCCCTTCTCTGGGATAGCTCAGCAGTCCCCCATCACCTTCCTTCTTCCCAAGAGCTGGCTGGGGAGCAGTGCCCTACCCAGAACTTAATGTGCCCTGATGCCTGGAGTTGGGATCACAGACCAGACTTGATAGTGCTTTAGCAAAAATGAAGGCAATCCTAAATTGTAAAAGCGACTTCATTTCCAAGATGTTGGCTTCCTTTGCCTTCCATACTTCCTGTATATCTGACTTTAAAGTGGCTTAGCAGTATGGTTTAGCATCTAGTGTTATGAGGATATCTGAGGGTTTGATTCCCTCTGGGCTCCCCATCCCCTGCTGTGGCTCTTCCAGGATGTCCAAGCAGGTCCATGCAATGTGGGCCAGACTCAGGATAAACCCCCTTTATCCAGCACGTGCAATCTGTGCCAAGAGTCCTCCTTGGGGGTCCCTGCTCCTGTCTCCTCACCTCACTCTGCACACAGTTGTGTAGATGCCACACACGTACTTTTTCTCAGGCTTCAGCTCCACAGTGCAGTAGCCAAAAGCAGGGAAAGCCCCAAGTCGCTATTTTCTGCTGACAGCAAATCACTACAGAGATCAGCCCAAAAGGAGGTGTGGAGGCAGGCACAGAACAGCTCTTGCATGATGCTTGGCTACTGCTGACTGCTGCTCCAAAGGAGACAAAACCTGAGCGTTGACTTCCCATATATATCTTTAAAGGCTGACTCTAATTACTTTTAAAAAATGCCATTATATCACAATGGATAATACCCTGCCACGTCAGCTTTAAAATCTACTGAATGCAGGACCAGTCAAGATCTAGACCTCCTGTGAGCAGTAGCGTCCTTAGCAATAAGGAAATTAGCAGCTAGAGGATAAAGATGCCAAGGAAAAATAAAACAAACAGACCTTTCAATAGCACTTGAGAAAATATAACTGAGATTGCTCAATTAAATATGGTTATTGTTTAAAATGTAGGGGCGGAGGCAGCAACAGGCAAGGAACAGCTGTGCCTGTTGAATCCCATCCCTTTGTTTGAGCAACAGCACAAATCCCCACACATGTGGGATCTTTTTTATTAACTTTGCCCCCACCCCACATATACTTATCTTTATTTATAGGATCGCTAACAGCATCTCAGATTGTAACCTTGATTTATAATACTGGAAACGCTGGCGCCCCATTTCGCTTGTGGAAGTGAGCTAGGTGGATTGCAGAGCTGAGCTGTAATGTTGCTGTGAAGAATAGCAGATGTTTAGCTGTTTTCATTTCCACTCCTCAGTGGACAATCAACAAGGTCTGATAACTTCTCTTGCTTGCTGTGGGGTGGCCCAGAAATCTAAGTGGGGGGTCTGGCCAGAGAATATAGCACACTATTGGATCAGCAGAATACCTCCCATCAGCATTTGCATAGGCAATGACAATAGATAGCTCAGTAGCTGGGGCATTGTTTAGAGCTTTTCTTCTGATTGCTCTCGGTCTGTTGCCAAACTTTCTTTGGGTTGTTTTGCATATGTGATACTGTCCTCTTTTGGGACTTCCCACAGGAGGTCAGGCACCTTTCTTATCTCTTTTCAGGAACTGAAAGTACACTGCACAGACGGGACGAGAAACATTTTCCCCCTAGTAAATATTTTCACTAAAACAGAAACACCTTTATATAACTGAATTTCCCATAAACTCTTTATGAGAAACCTCCTGCTTTTTGGAGGAAAACAAACAGGCAAGCAAAATCCTCAACACACCCTTGTGCTCAGCAAGTTCCTCCAGGAAGGAATCTAGCCATGTCTGCAAAAATTGTGTTGTGTAATGCCAAGGAAATGGAAGAAAACAACAAACACTCTCGTTCATGCCTCAGCCAAGCTTTCTTCCCACTCTTTTCCACTTGTTTTAAACTAATACCCGTCTAGTGACTGCAGGGGAGCTTCTCTCTGGAGAATTCATAGACTGCATGATAACAGAGCCTGTCACCCAAGCAATGTCGCTATTTGCACTTGTACAAATCAGCTCAGCTTCTCTCATTATTCTTGATTGATCAGATGCATTGGAACCTCACTGAATTGTAAACCAGTTGAGTCAATCTAATATCAAAGCTGATTTATGATGATTGTGTAGATTGATCTAAAATTAGCCAAGAAGTGTGGCTACTTGAAAGGGTGTTAACTTCACCAATGTCAAGGGAGTTACTCTTGTTTTATGCCACTATAAACAAGAGCACTAAGCTGTGAGTCACCACCCATTTCTCTTTTGCTGCTTCTATTTTCAGAGCAGATCTACTGGCTTTGCTGTTAGATGAGGTTGCAGAGATGCTTTTTGGAGCTTCTTGCTGGCTAAACAGCGGTAGACTTTGTTCTCTGCGGGAGAGCAGAGAGAATCAGGATGTTATGACCTGGGAAAAGCTGAAACCCAAAGGCTCACATAGTATTTTTAGTAGTACTATAAAATACAGGTGCCCCAAAGCCTAGGTTTTATCTCAGCTGGTAACAAGCATTTGAAGGCAGTCATTCTGCAGCCATAATGTGTTTAAAAAAAAAAAAAAGTGCTTGTCTGAAGCAATTAAAATAGACGTTCCAGGAACAAATTATTATGGTATTACTTGGACCTGGACAAAGAGGGGAAGAGTTGCTTTGAACCCCTAAAGTATCTTTGCATTGTCATATGTTTAGAAGGTCTCTCTTGTAGGGACAGCTATTTTCAAACTCACTGTTCTGGCACAGGCAGACACAGGCAGGATACATCCGTTTTCTGAGACAGGCAATGTAGCAATCTGTCAGCTGAGAAACATCTGAGAAAGGGTGGTTTTCCTCAAAAGGAAAATGGCTAAAGAAGCATGTGGCTTTCAGAGCAGAAATACTTTATTATTGTTATTATTATTAAGGCATCCAGTCCCCAAAACATTTTTGGTCTGACATTTAACATTTGAACTGTACCATGTGGTCCAGCATTGTAGCTATAAAAATCACTTGTTTGCACCTACCAGCCAGCAAGTAATTCTGTGGCTGAGGTGCTGTGTTCATATCTTCCTTTTCCACCCAAGCTGTCCTTTGCTGTCTGGTCTTGGCTTCCAAAAACCACTCATTGCTTTCACCAGGACTGAAAACAAGATGTGGTAGGAGCCATCACAAATTAACAGATCCTGTTTGCAGGGATGGATACCACGACCGCAGGAGCTAAAGAGTCATGTCTTCCCTGCTCACATGCTTTTGGGTACAGTTTGTCCTGAAGAATGCCATGTTGGCAAAGATCTGCAAACTAGGATGAAAGTCTCCCCTGTGTAGGCAGCCAGAATGGGGTACGTGCTTTACCACAGTCTCCTTTGAGCTTTATTTTGACAATGCAGTAATGTACAGCCATTCTGTTGGTCCTCTGAAAACGAGTGAATTCCAGTCTCAGAACTTAACTGGTGTCATATTGTTATGAATCACCACTTAAACATTTTCAGCCTTCCTTGGAAGAAATAGAAAACTCAAGCAAAAGCAGAAGAGCTACATAGGAATTTAGTCCTTACATCAGGAACCATAAAAATTACTCTAGTTAGAGCCCTGTAAGTCTTGATATAGAATATTCTGATTAGAGTTGCCTCTGTGTTTCTTTCAGGCTACATTTTCCTTAATTTGCAATCAGGCTGGGTTGGGATGACTTGTGTTTCTGTGCTGCAGCCCAGCAATCTAACAAAATAACATACCATGCTAGCAAGCATAAAGAGAGCTTGTGGACTGCAAGCTCCACTCTGGCGTGAGCGCAGGCATCTGTAGATATGCGTGGCTCAGAAGAAATTGGAAGAGATCCTCCTACCACTAGGATGGGTTGTGCTGCTCTTGTGCCCAGGCATTTTCTGTGCAAACCTGTTGACCTTGGTGGAGTTATTCCATCCACATGGAAAGAATCCCTAAAAGAGAACTTGCACTATGGGAAGGCAGTGGGAACTATGCCACATCCATTGGCTTCAGGAGGAACAGGGATACTGTTGGCTTAAAATTACAGTCAGCTTTCAGTTTTTATTTCTGGCTTAGGAGGGAAGGACTTAAAGAGGAAAATGGATAGAGAAAAACATTGATTAAAAAAGTTTGAGCACAACATCATTATGCTTTCTCAGAATAACAGGAACACAACACATTTCCAGAAGAAAGTAGGCTGAAGTTGAACTGCAAGATTTGTATACTTTTCCTTGGGAAAAATGCTGTGCTGAAAAAATGTTAATGATTTTTAAATAATGCTCCATTTTCCAGAGAACAATTTTCCAAGCTGTCTTTGCCTCTAAAGCAATTGCTGACCATTTAATGACATAGTAAGTATCAAATACTGGAAAAAAGTGCATGTGGTAAGGACCATATAATCACAAAGTAAATTCACCAGTATTTTTGCCTTAAAAACCAGCACACGTGTTAAATGATATTTTTGGGTCTACTGTGTATTATTACCAAGCATTGTACACTTTGGGAATACATAATTACATGTATACTCCTTGCACCAGCAGTATACAATTACTCCCTGAGCATCCCTTGGATGCTATGACTGTCCTGCCTGAAGGGCCAAGCGTAAGCCCAAATATAGGACCCTTAGTGACAAGGACTTTGGGGACTGTCGCATAAATAGCCAAGTCAATATCTTATCCTGTTATGGTTTCCTTGAGAATACTCTGGGAGAGGCCAAGACCTGAAACAAATACTGCAAAGGAACTACAGGCTGGTTTAGTTACCATAGCTTTATCACAAAGGTGCTTCGTCTCCCTGTGTCTTCCTCTTGCCATTGCATTACTGCACTGAACAATCAAAAGGAGCTATAAAATTTAAAAATAGGTGCAGGAAAAATGACACTGTGGCTGGAAAACATGCCTGACATGCAGACACTTCAGGCATCAACAGGAAGTTCAAAGGGGTGACTGGAGAAAACACTGAGTACAAAGTCAGCTAAAGCCACAACAAAATGGGTGCAGGCAGATTGTACTGAGGTGTCTGCTTGAGGCTTAACTGCTCAGACCCTCCGCTGGCAGATTACCCATTACCTGGAAGGAGAGTGGTAGAACCACCAGTCATGCAGCTGCTGGAGTCCTAGAGAGAAGAAGCAGAGGACCAACTCCTGGGCCAGACGTGATATCACATCAGATTTCCAGAGAACGCACAGAATGATTAACTGGAATAAAGTATTTTGCCAGAAAACTGCCAGTTCTATAAAGCAATTTTCTATTGACAGCAAATCTCTAAAGACCTATTAAATCCCCTTGGTGAGGGAGAAGAATCCCTTTTATCTGAAAGAGACGGGACTAGCCAATTTTCATCTGATATCTTTCAGACCTGGGAGTATTCACTGAAATTTTTTAGCTAAGTTCCCAAAGCTGAGAGAAATTTTTTTTTTTTCTTTTGGGTTTCCTCTTTGAGATGCTTTTCTTCCTCTGGTCAATAGCTGACAAGAGGTCACTTGCCATTTGAGGAAAATAAGAATATTGCTTGAGCAGGTGAATGTAACCACAGGACTATAAGCCCAAGTCACTAACACTCTGCTCTCCCTGCCTGTGACTCAGTGATCCTGCTATATCTGAGGCATGTCTTGGCGCCCTCTTTATCATCTCACCAAGTACTCGATGCCTGAGTTTGAGAAACCTTTATTAGTCAGAGCTGTGCTGCATTGTTGGAGGTAGATAAGGGTTCCAGGTCACTGCAATTCAATGTATGCCTGGCTTGCTTAATCTGAAGCCTATTATTTGAAGGAACAATAATCCTGATTTTCTCTGTCTTCACATTTGTACTCTGCAGTCTCGGGATCTCAAAGCAGATGCTAATTAGTAAAGCTCTAAATTTAAATTTAAAATGTACTGTAAGATTTTGAGAGAAACAAACCGAAAATATTCTCCCACTAGTCCTAACCAAATCCTGCCTGCTCATATTTTAAAAGTCTTCCATATATATATCACAAACACAAATCCTTTTGCCATCAATTGCCAATGGAAAGCAACTGAGGGTTGCTTCAGTGTGAAGCCTTTTGCCGTGCATCTAAGTAGGTGATTTAACAAACCTCAGGCTAATGTCAAAGGTCCACATGGCTCAAACACTTTCAAGGCTACTGCACTTTGCACTGCCTGATGTCTGCTGTGCCTCAGCTGCAGAGATTTGTTTGGGATAATGCTAGAAAGTATTTCCTTTGATGTTAGATAGCATGAAGTGAGTAAATGAAAAGAAAAAAACAAAAGAAGAATGAAAGCCAATCCTGAACCTAGAATCCAATCTTTCTGAAATATTCAAGATAATAGCCTGTTTTCACAGTCTGTCTGCAAGAGACTGTTAGTATCACATTAGTTCCTTATGCTGATCAGTACTCCAGCACCAACATACATATTGTGATAATTTCAAAACCGTGCAGAACCTAGGGTACAGTTTCCAACCTGTGCTGAGGCAAGTTTCCTTGTGTCATTCATTCTCCTTGTCAGGGACTGGAGTCAAGCCTGATGTGAGCAGGTTCCAAACTGAAGTCTACATTTGTCTTTATTTGAGAAGAAATAAAAGTAGCGGTGGCACAGGAAATATCTGGAGGCAGTGTGGCAAATGGCTCTTGTCAATTTACAGCTGCTCGCTTTTGGCCCTGTATCAGAGCTACTGTGTTTCCTTTGCCCAGATGTAAATGACCCAAGGAGATGCCTGGCAGTGGCAAGTTAAGCCCTACATTAATATTTCAGATCTTGTGGGTAGTGACAGGCAGGCAGTGTTGCCTGAGGTGCATGGTGCAATACCCCTCCGTGCACCTGGATGCTGAGGCATTAGAGAACAAACAGTGCAGGGAAAACTGGATTTGCCTGCAACTATACTGTGCAGGAAGAGTGCACGGGAGTGCTGGCAGCTGGATGGGAACCAAGGATCAGGAAGAAGAGAGAGACAGAGTTAAGAAAGACTGTGGGTGTTCAGGAGTGCTTTAGAGACAGAGAAGTTGTTTTGGCAGAGCAGAGGCAGCCGGAACCTGGACAGCACAGCCAGGTCTGCAAGGTCTGGGGAACAGGAGGGAGCATCTGCATGCAATCCCTTTGCAGCTCCTTTTGCTAACTTTTGTTGTTTTTATCTTCCTCTTCTCAAAATAGTTACTTGTTAGAACAAGCTTCTTGCCAGGATGTCGCAATTGAGATGTTTGCTCTCGATCCTGGCTGTGATTCCTGTAGCACAACTATGCTGGGTAAATCAACTCCCACCCCCCAACAACTGGCAGAAAACACAATCCTGGCTACACTGAAAATAACAAACTTTGACTTGCTTCCTCTTCAGAAACTCTTCAGTATGCCCCATTATGCAATTCTCCAGTGTCCTGGTACCAAGAGAGAATATCTATTTAATCTCTGAAGAGCAAGCTTCTAGGGGGTACTTGTTCCTGCACAGATCCTTCAGTTGTGGTCACGTTAAAGTGGTAAAACCCTGTGCTGACCAAGGAGTGCTCTGCTACACAGTCACGAACTATTGTGTGTGTGTGTGTGTGTGTGTGTGTGTGTGTGTGTGTATGTATGTGTATGCATGTGATCCAAATCTTTCCTTGCTATTTATTCACAGTAGACATGAGGTGCTTGACATTTTAGTTGGAACACCTCAAATTTGTAGCTTAGACCCCAGTGGTTCAACCTTTCAGCTTTTCAGGGGTATTGCAGTCTCTAGGAATTATCCCAACTGTCTGTCATCAAACCAACACCTGACATTAAAAAAAAAAGAAGTAGGTTCTACCTCAGTGAATAACATGTAATTCTTGGGTGACTACTGGGAGATGAGCAGGGAAAAAGAAATGGAAAATTGCTTGTATATGAAACATGCATGAAGAACATTTTCCTGAGCCTAGACTGCAATCATGCGGGGTTTCATATCCGTTATTAAGCCCTTCAAACTTCTGAGCTGCAGCTTTTCAAGTTTGGTTTTTTTTTTGTTATTATTTTTATTAATGACACCAAATCAGCATGGCAATTTTTTAGGCAAAACTGTCCTGCACACACACATAAAGACATATGCCCTTTTGGTGCCTGGTGATTGGAAGAAAAATATTCAATAGATCAAGGACAAACGTGCAAAAGTAAAAATATCTTCTTAGTCATTGATGTGAATGAAGCTTTACTAAATAAATGACACAGGTGAAAAAAATTTCCATGAATTCAGCTGCTGGCTCAGCAGCTCAGTCTTTAACAGGACTGTTCCTCTGCTGAAAACTCAGGCACATGCATATGACCAGTATCCAGGGGAAACCAGGGGAGTCACAGCATACTTTTGAGCAAAATTACCCCAATTTTACCTGCAATTTCTCACTTAGTACAGCAAAATGCAGGACCTATCCCAAGCAAGAGGAAATGTACCAACACATTGAACATGTATCATGAGGATGAACACTCAATGCTCACCTCTGAATTCAGTGCATTGTATTGTGATGTCTTCTGGTGTATCATTGTAGAGTTTTAGCAAAGCAGAAATACCTTTAGTAGAGACAGAGGACAGTCCTTTTGTAAAAAAATCCTCTTTTGATTGCCACCCAGAAAGATGCCACAAATCTACCTACTCACAGGGATCTACTATTAACTCCTAATAAAACACCTTACTGCTTTTGAAATCTGGTCTTCTTTGTTTTTATTGGTGCTCCCACCATAGATAAAGCCCTGTTGCCCCAAGCTTTGTAATCCTCCAGGATTTATAATTTAAATAAGCATGTTAATCTAGATCATCTAAGAGTCTCTTTGGGGGTTTTATTTCAGATTCCACTCAAAGAGATAAAGAGCTGGGATCTGGAGTCTTTTCTTCTGTAGTCTTTTCTTCTGTAGTCAGATGTTTCTTCTAAAACTGGAATAGGGTTAGGAAGAACGCCTCTGGCTGACTCTGGGCATCTGTATCCCCTTTCAGATTATGTCAGCTCTGCTGCATGATGAATTCTTATTTAGGGGTCACACTCAGTTGATGAGGCAGCTGGCAGTGAGGTGGGCAGCTCTCCCTTGTGACTCCTCCAAGGTGCTGGCGGTTTGGATGCAGCCAAGCAAGCTGAGTGCAGAAAATTAGCAAGACACCTGCCTTGCTGAATAGGCCAGCTTGCTGGGAGCACATGCTCAGCTGGCAGAAGGCTGCTCTTCCAAATCTGGAGGCAGTCGTGGCCTGCTTGACGCTGTGACAGGCTGCCCACATGCATGTGCGCTCAGCCTGCAGGGGAGGGCCAGAAAGGCAGGTGAACATGCAATGGGACCCACCTGCCTGGGCTTGCCTGGAATGACACACCCAGCTCCTGCGCAGAAATGCTGCCTTCATTCTCTGAGAAAGGTAAAACAACCTCCGTTGGTGGTTGCCTTTGGAGAACATGCTTACTGTGCCTGTTCCCAGGGAGAAAACACCAGGTCTCTCAGCATTTAGGAGGCTTCCCACAGATGAACACAACACAAGGTAGAGTGACTGAGCTACAGTGCTGCCCGTCCTTCTGCCCCACTTTTTCACAGACACAGGTGATCCTTCCAGGTTCCCACCAAGGCACTCTCCAAGGTTTGGCCAATACCCGTGCATGAGACCCTTCCCCTTCAGGGCTGCTGAGGATCTGCACCATTTCTGGGGCCACCTCTCACCAGCAAGAGAAATGCAGCTTTGAAGGGGCAGTTTGGTGGCACAGTCACTGCCCAGGTGGAAGGATGCCCTGGAGGGGGGACAGCTGAGGCTGCTTTGATTGCAGCATAACTCAGTGTCTTCAGCAGTGATGTTGATGGTGCTTAGTTGATCTGGGGAAGACACAAATCTGGGAAATTTGCAGTGCATCAGGGTGAGGAATGGAATTTAAAATTATCTCATCACCTTAGGAAAACTGACTAGAGCAAGTAGGATGAAATTTAGTAGAGACACAAGCAGGATGTTGTACTTAGGCTTGGCAATACAATTCCTTAAATCTTTCATCTTGAAAGAGTGAAAAGGAGTCCTGCTCTTCTAAACCCTGAGAAAACTTCAGCTGGATTTTCGTGCTCAGTTTCCTGATCAGCTGGAAGACCAGATCTCTACAAATTTTCTTTATAACTCACTATAAAATAGAGACTTTGTAAACCAAAAGACAGTAGCTGTTAGAAGATCTGTCATAATTTCTCTCTGGCACAAGTATTCCTGTTGGTTTGGTTGACAGAATAAGTTTCTGCTCTTAGAACACCAGTATTATACTTTGAATTTCTCCAGGAAGGTGGTGACTAGAAAGTGTGTTGGAGAAACCCTTTGAGTGGGAGAAACCCTGATGATGCGGTTGTGCTGGGCAATAGGTGGGGAATATGCCTTGCTTTCCTCTGGTACTGCTCCAAGTCAATAGTGTTATTACTCCAATAACATCAAGGGAGCTAGGCTTGTATGAAACTGGAAATAATGCAGTGCTTAATTAGATGATTTTGATAAGAAAAACCTAGGGTAACGTGTAGCTAGAAAAGATTAATTGCAGCTTCATTTTCCAAGGTAATTCCATGGAGGAATGCCTCTGGTCACAACACAGTTTCACTCTAATGATGCTGCACATTGTTAAAATCAGCAGTCATTTATTTTGTGCTGAACAGACTACATTATGAAGGAGCTAATCCAGTTTGCTGTCATTTTGGCAGCTTGCTAATGACACAGGGCAGCGTAACATTGCATGGGTTCAGAATTCAGCTGCTAAGCTTCAAGATTTATACTTAGCACATACTGTCATTCTTCAGAAATAGTTTCTACTTTATCCCAAAACGCTGCTTTAAATTTATGGTCACTTTCCGGCTAGTGTCTAAAGGGCAACCAAATGACATTTTTCTTCATGCCTGTTAAATTATCTATAATAGAGTGAGGGCAGGGGGAAAACTCTGGCAATTAAGAAGGCCAGAGCCTTTGCAAGAAGCAGACAGAATGGAAAAGAGAACAGATTTGAGCTGACTCATTCAGAAAAAAGTTTTATTCCTTGCTCTAAATCTATGTCCTTCATCTAGCAAGAAAGAAAGTCTAGTATTAGGTATGGGTATTAGCCTAGAACCTGTGTAGGGCTAAGAACTGCCTGGACCATGTTTGTCCCTCCTCCCTCCCTTCCCCTACTCCATCCATCCCTATCTCCTGATTTCTGTGTAATGAGAAGTCAGGCCTTTGGCCCAGCCAGGCACACACAGCTGACAGAACCATTGACTCAGGTTAAGGCCAGAGAGTGGGGACAGATGAAGCTTTATGAAGGTGAACTTCCATAGCATCCTATGGATATCCTGGCCCTCTGCTCTTTGGCACTTAGGGAGGGCTGCCCAGCTCTGCCCTCTGAGCACAGCCTGGTGTCCTTCCTAGGGCACGGGGAAGCACATGGAGTTTGTGCTGGGGCATCTGCAGCTCCTGCTGGTGCAGTGTCTGTGGACACGGAAAAGCTTGTCTCCTGGTTCTGATTTGCATGAGCTTGTATCTTCTGAACTCTTCTTTGATTTTCAGGAAGAAATAGAGAAAATCTGATGAAAATGGATAGCTCGCTGGTGTTTCTGCCATACATCATTGCTCTGCACTGTATTGAACTCTTCTAGGCCAATTTTGCCATAGGTTTGGTTTTTCAGCGTATTTCATGCTTAGAAATAGTTTCAGGTTCACAGACCACAGTGAACCCCTATGGGAATCCTGCAGCTTGTTTGGTGACCTGTTGGGTTTGAGATTTGGTTTGGTCGGCCTGTTTGAGTTGGTTCATTGTTCATTTGGAGGTCCCCAAGGAGTAGAGGGCAATGGGCTCTTCTGCTTGCTTCTATTCATGAAGGGTGGGAACTCAGGCACCCTCTGACAGTGCAGGCTTTATAAGGGCAGGTAGGCAGAAAGATCAGCCTGTGGAGAGCATTCAAAGTGGATACAAAAAGCCTGACCTTCATGTCCTGAAACCAAGGGAGTTTGAAGAGTGAATCAAAGAGGACAGGAGGAACTGACAGTGGGCAATTGATAGGCAAAGAATATGATCTCAGCAACTCCATTTTGAAGGGAGGCCGTCAGGGGAAAAAAAAAAAAAAAAGAAAAAAGAAAAAAAAAAAAAGAGATCAAGCATGTAAGTTTTACCAAAAAAGGTTGACCTTTACTGATGTTTACTGCTATGAATAATATCAGTTTGTACCAGCAGAGGAATTCAGCCTGAATTTATTTTTCTTATAGACTTCCCTACTAGCTTAATTCGCTGGTGAATGAGATAAAAGTAGAAGGAAGCTGAATGCTGATATTGCTAACAGCAAAGTTCACCTCTCAGGCCAGACTTTTGCACAGAATAACTGTGATCTCATACTTTTGTGCCTTATGGAAAAGACTGAAATAAAGTCAAAACTGTTCTGTGCTGCACTGAATGGTATTTACAGCAGTGAGAGGCATACCAGGACCTTCACTCTGTCACCGTTGTCCCCTCTCCCCAGCCAGTAGAACACAGGCTGGAAGCTGGGCTAGATCTTCCTGGACATTAGTGGGACTCCACAGGGGTTTGTGGCTGCTATGAGGAGCAGAAGCTGAAGTGTTCAAGGCCAGGTTGGATGGGGGTCTGATCAACTTGATCTAGTGTCCCTGCCCATGGCAGGGGGTTGGAACTAGATTATATTTAAGGCCACTTAAAACCCAACCCAAACCATTCTATGATTCCACAATGAATCTCTGATTACAAGGAAAATACTGGAGTGACACCATTAAAGGGAGCTCAGCAGAGCCAGGCTCTCACTCAGGACAGGTAGTCCACAAGTTAAATCCTGTCCTTCCAAATGTTGCAGTCAAAATGAAGTAAGACACCAACTGGCGGTCTTAGAATGAAGAGAGGGAAAGAGAGGAAAAAGGAAGCCGATTTTTAATGGTTTGAAGGCTCTTCAATACAAAGGGTCACCCTGGATAAGACAATAGAGTGTAGGCAGATACAGCAGCATTTTTGAATGGGTCAGGAATAAGGAAGGAAGGAAAGCTGAGCAGAAGATGACTCATTCCAAGGACTTGAATGAGAAAGAAGATGGGGTATTCAGCAGTTTCCCATGAAGAAGTACCTCTAAAAAGAAACCCTACCTTTCAAAGAAAAAAAAATGTAAGAGAAAAAAAAACCCCAGAAGCCTTTCACGAGATTCTGTGTAATTCATAAATGTCTTTTGCATTTTTCTCTTCCTTAGAAAATTCCTTAAGAAATCAGGGGATCATTATTGTGGGCGGGAGCTTTCATCACCACGTTGAGTGAGCAAAAATGTTCATGTTAAACTCGTGCCTTTGGATCACGTAAAGGACCATGTGTGTCATCGCAACGGCTGTGCTTGCACAATGCCTTAAGACGCTGCTGCTGATGCCTGTGAAAAGTGCAAAGCAGTCCCTGGAAAGCACTGTGCCCCATTGTCCCATATGTCTTTTTTTCAACTCTTTATCAGCTGATAATAGAGATAAAGATTTGTTTTTCTCCTGACATTTTTGGTTCCAGATTTATATAGGGTGTGAGAGAGAAGGATCTCCCTCAACACTCTTAGATTTACCAGGTTTTGAATTAATACGCTGAGAGTGTAAGCATGCTGCATTCAGTTTCTTTGTTCCCTATTTTACTGAACTTTTTGGATATTGTTCGGTTTGCTGTTGATATTCTTTTTCTTTGGAGTTTTATTTAATCCTTCTCTCTGGAGAAAGTAAATTAAGAATATGACACCATGATTTGACATACCCACATCTTTTTGAAAGATATATGCAGAATAAGAAAAGAACATTTTAATCCTTCACCCATTAAGACCAAAAATATCCTTGTTGTTTCATGAGATATGGGATGTATGGGCATCTTCTCCTTTGTTTTGCTACCTTCTTAGTCTCCTCTTAATCTCTATCTGGAAACACCTAAAAATTCTGCATACTCTGTAGGAAATGGTATTTGAAGCATTTTCTATGCTTTTTCACATTACCTCTTCCCCTGCCTCTGTGCACCCCCATGCTCTTAATTCTCTTCTGCCGTTCAAGAAAAAATTGAGTGCATTTCAGGTGAGTATGTAGAACATAATCCCCCAAAGTATGCGGGAAAAACCCTGCAAGAGACAATGCAGTGAGTTTTCCTGTGCTGTGCTGTTCCTGGGTGGTCTTTCTGATGAGAGGCGATAGGTATACGGGGGAATTTTGGAGCTGCAACTGTTGCTCCCTCTTGCAACTCCTCTTCCTCACCTAGGATGTGGTAAATCTTTACCACCTAGGATATGGTAAAATATATCCTAATCAAGCCAAACACCATGTTGCAGGAGCAGCTCTTGTTACTGGGGCCTGTGTTTGCTGAACAACATAGCTATACATTCCACCTTGCAGCACTGCTCTATATCACATTTACAGGGCTACTTTATCATGCTCATCCTGTTGTTCCTAGATAAGTAATTCCACTCTCCACTGAGTGTTAAGCCCTTGCAAATATTTATGCACACCTCTCCTCATACCATCACTCAGCCAGTGCTTCCTCTGAAGCCCTTCACATTTCTGGTGATTGCTGCTATTTTTTCCCTCCACTCAGTACTCTTTAGGCAACAGTCTGACCACTATAAACATTTCTCTTTAAACTTCTTATTAATCTATCCCACAGGCTACCCCTTTTTCCATTGTTGTGACCATGTTGGTGATATCCCTGATCCTCTATGGCCAGAACAGGTGCAGGTATTCCCAAAGTGCACATCTGGGGTTTTGAGTCCTGTGGTACTCAACTGCTGTCAGTAAACCCACAGTCTCCTGCAATGCTCCTGTGTGTGAAATTATTTCCTCCCTGCACCTCCACCATGCATTAAGTTGTAATGAGGGAAAGTAAGTTGCTCACTGTTCTGGCTCATATAATTATGTGTTTGGAATTTTAATTAGAATGCCATGAAAATCAAAGAAGGCAAATGAATCTAGCTCTAAGACATTATTTAATCACATAGATGTATTTTCAAATTAAGACAGAACTCTCGATAGCAGAGCCACTTCAAGCAACCCACATTGGTAATATTACTTACTAAGGGACCATGCACACGTCACCACCTGCATCCATCAAAACTAAGGGTGCTCTAAATCCTCCAGTGCCAAAATTGATGCAAACAACCAGGAAAAAGACAAAGAACAAAGAAAATAACATGCTAGTCCTGGGGCTTTTCTCTCTAATCTTTGGAAGAGCCTTAGGGTAGACACGTCAATTATTTTCTTTGTTCCTCCTTCTGTATACTGTTTGCATTACAATTTGGCATAATTATTTAAGAAGCCCTGTGTGTGTTGGATGTGGGTGGTGGATTCATGGCCTGGAGACTGTTGTTGTTGCATATTACTGTCTAACTCTCAGGAGTCTGAGCTTACTGTACTCCATCTGTAATTAATTTATCACTTCACATGTGTGTTTTTATACAGTGTACATATTATGTATAATATAGCTATTAAGCATCACAATTCTGTTTTTCCCTCTTATTGCTGTAGACAGTAAATGTCTGCCCAGCCTTCTCCATTTTTGATCACCTAAAACATGACAGCGTGGGTTTTGTGCCATGTGGTTGAGCGAACAGTAATGCCAATTTTCTTCTCATGGTTATTGTCAAGCTACGATGGCATAATTACAAACAGATAATAATTACAAGCAGGACACTGCAGGTACACTATAAACTGAAGTTTATAGGTTTACAGGGGTATTCAGGCAGTTCATCCTAGAAAAGTTGGTTCAAAAAGCTATTAGCTAGAATCTGTGATATTTCTTCTTAATGACCATGATGGGAGAAACATTGAACACATTGAGTCAATAAAATTTGGCTGGAATAACTAAAAGAAAGATATGATCCATATTAGTTGCAGGCCATACCATTGGCACATCATCCAAGAAAGCTGAAATAGTTGCATTCTTCTAAGATTCAAGTATGCTTTGAGGTGAAAATGTCATTTAGCAAGCACATATATCAACAATTCATTTTGTGGCCCCTTTCCTTAGTACCACAGACTGTAGGCCAAATTCAAGAATGATGTCTGCTCCCTGGCTTCAGTGGGCTTTCATCTGAGCTAACATTTGGTGTCTTCCACTTGAACTAGAATCAAGCTCCTGCAGCCAAACACATGCCAAGTGCTAAGGGCCGTACTGGAATATATGTAGGTAGTGAAATTGCTACTGAGGAAACCTTATGCTTTGAGTGTAAGCGGACACTAAACAGGAAGAGAAACTAATCATTGAAAGCATTGGTAATTCTCTCCTGAACTGCCAGGACAATCGATTTGGTAAACTGATCCTTTGGCAGCACAACACACAAACCCCATCACTTTACAGAATAGATATTGACTGGATTTAGTCTCACCTGTTGGGAAATGCTTTGAGCTGTACAGCAAATAGAGAAAATGGTAGTTTTTTCAGTATTGTCTGATTAATAAGGAAACTCTGGGAAAATAACTTGTCTGTCCTTTCTGAACTCTTGCACTGTTTAGTTCACCATCATACTCTACTGAGTAGGTGTGTGAAGGAGAACAGAAGTGATCCCTCTCCACTAAACTCCTCAAAACCCACACTAGATAACCCCAACACTTACTGAAAATGTCAATGTAATTTGATCATTATATCCATGGCTATAACTGAGAGGAACAAAAGGGTATCACAGAGCATAAATAGAGTTGTTACATGTTAGGGGTTTGATTTTCATTACATTTGTAAGGTGGGGTTGTGCAAGTTTCTGCTTACATTCTAATTTATTTTATGAGGATGTGAGTCAAAGCCATTTGCTACAGCTCAGAATAAAACCAGGAGATACAGATACATTCTTTACCTATTATGACTAATGTGACATCTGTAAAGAGTTACATAAAGAGCATCTCTCCTTCGTGGGTTTTTAAAGCACCCTTCTACTACTGTAATGCGAAATAAATTCCAAGTTAAAGGATCATTATAACACTAAAACCAACAAGCAAGGACAACCTCACACATGTGCCTGAAACCTAAGGAGCTTCCAGAAGAGTTCTAATGTCTGAACCAGAGTAAATGGAAGAAGTCAAAGAGAAATTGAAATTGTGCGCTTGATTCTTTACTCAATTATGCTAGTTGGAAAGATGAAGTTTCAACAGTCTGATTCAATGATGAAAGAGTAGGCAATAACAGTGTGTTCTTTTAAATAAACATGTCCCTGACCAATTGAGCAGCAAAGCTATGATACCCCCCTAAAACTTCAGTAAGAAAGTAGATGCATTATGTGAGAAAGGTGTTGCATCATAAGATTATGAAACCTGCTCACCCAGGTTCAGCTCCAGGTTCTGCTACTGGCCTATCCTGTCATCTCAAATCAATCAAGTATAAGAGGGTTCAAATAAGTGGTCATTATTTTGCATCTTACTGTCAAAGCCCTAAGCCTGACTTTTCACCAGTCCTTGAAACTCCAGATGAGCATGAATATTTTTCAGCTGAGCAGAGTTGAAAATCAGGACCAAAGTAGTTTGATCCTGAAAAATTAGAAGACATTTATTACTCACTTATGCACATCACAGACCTACTTCAAAGCTTAACCAGTGATGTGCTTTTTAGACCCTGTGTTGGAAAATAATTCCCACAATGAATGGTAGGCTTATTCTTCTGCTGGTGCCCAGTCATTTCTTTTTCACACATAAAGTATTTTAGTTTAAATTGTGGGTTATTAGCCTTTGTTTTTAATGTTTTAAGGAGTGGTCCAAGCAATCACAGGATTATAACAACATGTGATTGTTGTCCTAGGAACATATTAAGAAATGCAATGAGATTTGAACAAGAACTTGGCCCTGATGCAAAACAAATAGCAAGATAAAACATCACCTCAGACTTGAGACACTGGCTGTGACTTGGTTAAGTAGGGTATTTATTGTCTTGTGACCCAGGTGAAATGCAACCACCTGGTGCATATGTCCTAAAAAGAAGAGTTTTACAAAGGGTTGGCTTCTGGCATCAATTTGCAGCTGATGCTTACCCAGTGCTCATGAAATATTAAGGAACACAACTTTCCCGTGCATTTTGTTCACAGGATCCTCTTCATGTTGATGTTTAGAAACATCCCTACACTGAGATGTTCATACTACTTTGGGATATTCCCAAAGTCAAACATCAGATCCAAGAGCAACCTTGTTATGCCCATTACTGCATGGAGAAACATGAATCACCATGAGTGAAGCCACTTGTCCCTGCGTTAACATTGTTCACTTCACACTCCAGGGACTCCTGTTTTGCTTACCTCTGGCTGCTCTGGGTGAGGGAATATGTGATTGCTCTGTCCTTGGGCATTTCTCCCACTGCTGCAGCCACAGTTGTGCTTCGCTTTTGGATCATACTGTCCACCCTTGCTTACTCTATATTTTTCTTTCTGACAAAAATTAACCGGTCAACTAGTTTTGACTAGTCTGTAAAAAAATATCTAGCCTATAGATTATAACAGGAGTTTCTTTTGTATTGCAAATGAAGATTTGTATCCATTATGCTGGTTTCAGCAGGGGTTGAGCTGATTTTCTTCACGGTGCCTGTTGTGGGGCTATGTTTTTGAGCAAGTGGCTGTGTGGTGCCTGGTTGCTGGCTGGAGTTAAAATACAACACCATGGAACTTCTCTTGGGTGATTGACTTCTTTTAAAGAGGTATTACCTTGAAATTCTCTGCTGCCAACAATGCTCAGCACTTTTGTCATCCATAGCAGCAATGATGCTCATGGCATGTGTCGTAGTATTTGAGAAATCTGACATCAAATTCTAAAGGATTTTTGCCTTTTTCTTACTTTTCTGAATTTTCCTCTGACATTTCCAGCTCTCTTCTCTTCCCTGTTCCTCCAAGATTTTTCGTCAGGGAAAAATGTCGCAGGGAAAAATTTCCTCTATGTCACAGTGGTTTCATTAGCTGATATGGCACTGTAAGTCCTGCTTGTGATTCTGGATTTGCTCAGCAGTTTCTGATTTTAAAGCTTTTAAATTCTTTTTTTTTTCTGGTTTACAATATCCACTACATGATAACACAGGAATAAAACCTGTAATGGGAGACATGGGAAGGACAGACATCTTCTGCCCTGTCTCCAGTACTTACTACATCAGTCAGAGTTTGGCACAGGCCCAAGTCTTTGGTGCAGTGCAGCTTCCAGGAGATGTCAGGACCCACACAGTCAATATGTGTCAGTTACTGAGACAGGCTGTGAAAATCTGGTATTCCCAAACTGGGTAGGAATGCAGAACCAGGTGAGGTTGAAGTTAATTTTTGCAAAGTCCTTATTAGCAACCTTTATATTTTTATGACTTCAGCATGGAGACCCACAGATAAAGTTCAGTCCTGCAGAGGATCCTAAATCTTTTCATGCTGACAGTGATGAACATGAACAGATTATCCCTACCCCTAATGCTGAATGATTTCACCAACCTAGTGGGAAAGATCCTTCTCTTAATTACACAGGAACAAGTAGCGAATTGCTGTAGTGACGTGAATGGAGTTATTTTGGATAGACACCAATACAGGAGAGAACACAATCTGGCGCCTTAAATGCTGCCAACAAAAGCTCAGTTGTATTATCCCATGATTTCACTGTGGCAGGCAGTCTCACTGAACTGATGTCTGACCTAGCTCCCATGGAAGTCAATGTGAGCCTTTGCACTGATTAAAATGCTTTTCAGGAGACCCTCTCGGCAGCCGGATCAGATTTCGGATCAAGGGCTCCTTCACCAACTTTGATTGAAGCTCATGTCCTCGACGGCACTGACCTAAATGTCATCTTATCTCATGGACTGGCCCAGTTTTGGCTGGGAGTGTCAGATCAGGCAACCTTCTGAAGGCTTTTCAGGTATGAAATATTCTCTTGGTAGTGAATAGGGCTGTGAAGGACACAGTGAAAGACAGTGCTCAGTCCATCAGCCCAACCCACACTTCCAGTGGAAGAAAGACGCCTATGCAAGAGTCCTTGGGAATGTCAGGCATTATTTAACCATTGTATTAGCTTACCTCTGCTTATTACCTTACAATGCTCTCATCGTGTTACAACATAGATGAGGACAAGTCACAAACCCCAGAGATTTATCTTCTCTAAAGGAATGTTTCCAAGACTTTAGCCCAGTAAACACTGGAGTTTAGCTGGGATTTAGAAGGAATGTATTTTCCTATTTGATTTGCAAGGTTTTTGTTTCCTGCCTCGCTACAGATTTCCAGAATTTTGGGTTATAGGGTTTCCTTTAAATAATTCAGACTTTGCCCCAAAAAAATCAGGCACATTTAATTTTTCACACAAAAAACCTCAGATGACACAGTTTTGGACCTATGTGACAGTGAGACCAGACTGCTAAAAAAATAGTTTCCACAGGATCCATCCAATCACCAAGGCTTGTGCTCAGCAAAATTTGCTTTAAATATTCACTTTTAGGGCACCTGGGATTTGCAGTGTGTTTTCCTCTTCCATCCTAATGCGAGTTTTTGCACATTGAAAAAAAGCTATTTTTTTTCCTCTGGAACTTTGGACCAAGAATGGGGATATGGTAGAAAGATTAAATAAGTGTGTGGAAATTAGTATCTATTAAAAATCAGAAGGGAAACAAAAACAGAGTATCTCTAGACCTGACCTTGCAGCCAGATTCCTCTGTACATCTTGGATTATGGAAAGACTGATGATCTGTCTGACTGACCGCTGAAACATATTCTTCTTCCTTACTGCTTTTGACCAGAAAAACAGCTTATGAATCACTGACAATGTTCCCTCCACTCATAAAAGGCAAGCTCATCCCTACCCAATCCCTCTCCTTCCTCACAGGATTCAATGTCCCTCTCCTAATTTGGACAGGTTTTCTGTAAAATCATGTTCCAGTTTGGAGAATGCAGTTCTCTGACAAAGAAGAGATCACATTATAGTAATTTATCTTCTCCCTTTCCTCTTGAAACTCCAAGCCCAAAAGATGCACATTTAGAAAGAAAAAAAAAGGTCCAGACCACTCTAGATTACCTAGAGTTGACTAAATTAAAAAATAAAGGACTTTAAGCTGTTTTTATATAAGTGGAGTATGAGATATTCATAATTAATGGTGAACTAGTCCAAAATTTACCATGATTGTGACATTCTTACTAAAGATGACACGTGGCCAAAACCATGAAGATTCTGGCAGCCAGTTTGGTACCACACTAAGACAAGCATACAGCAAGCTGGTCCAATGAGATTTCATACAATTATGCTTTTAACTGGCAGTGCTCTGCACCTTAGTTGTAGTCAGAAGACCCTGGGTCTGAGATTACTATAATTTCATAGAATAAAATCCTGGGCAAAGTTGTACTTAATCTGATAGGGCCCACTACTGAAATCCTTACATGGTGAAATGACTCACTGGAGTTTTGTCACTGGAGTTTTGCCCAAATAAGAACTTCAGACTAAGGCCTGGAGGGATTATGTGTGCTCCTCTCTACTTACTCATTAAGTAAATCCCCTGTACACTCTAATGAATGTAAAATGGCCTAAACGGAAATAGGGGTCTTATATAAAGTTTAAAAGGATTTAGTGGACTTATTGTCAATATCTTAATTCAGGTTACTTTTAACTTTTTTTCCTCTCAGAAGAGGACTCTATAGAAGAATAGAAACAAGAACACCTGTAATCAGGATGTTACAGAAAATCCCTCAGGAACTGTGATTTTTCAGCATTCTTTATTGATGTGGAGAACGTAAGACAACTTCCCAGGAAAGTGCAGACTTCCTAAGGTACTGTCAAGTTGAAAGATTTTTCTTCATTGTTTTTCATGCACCTTTTGAAAGTAGCCTACCTACTGACCCTGGATTTAAAATCAGTGCTGTAAGAGGCTGACTTTTTCTGAAGAGGCAACAACTGCAGCTGCTTGGGTTGGTCCCCATAAGCAAAGACAAAAACATTTGAGAGGGGGGCATATGGATCCAGTGCAATCAGAAACCAACTCTCAGGCCTTGTGTTGAACCTTCTTGCTCCATAATTCTCCAGTAGGAATTGTCCTGCTAGACAAGAATCAGGATCCGGCCCTGACACCTATCCTTCCTTCCCAATTGATCTCAAACTGAAGAGTATGGACAACAGAAGGAGAACACAGAAGAGAATTCTCCTGCTTTCTCCCTCAGCATTACCAATAACCTTGTAATTTGCTAGCAGCCAGAGGAGAGTAAGATTTCTAATTTCCCAGGCATGATGGTTTTTTTTTTCAGAGACAGTTTCCAGCCATCCTGAAGGAGATGATGAAAGTGCGAAGTCAAAAAAATACTTTTTAGTTTGCACCATGGCATGTGCCCAAGCTAGATTGCATCTGGGGTGCTTGACTTCCTGAGGGAGTCTGGCCCCACTTATCCTGGAAAATGGTCTTTCAGTTCCCTAGATCATGTTCCTAAAATTCTTCTGGGCTGGTTGGTGCTTAAGTATCCATTCTGACAAGTGTCAGCACCACTGACATTGCCTGTACCCTGACAGCTGTATGTCATTCTACCTTGACAAGTCTTCCCTTCATCTTCAAACAAATCCACAAACCAACAAACAAACAGCAATCCACAAACCAACAAACAAACAGCACCAAAAAGCCATGGAAATACCAGAAGCACTCAATAGTAGCAACTGTAGCAGCATTAAATTCACTGCCATTAAATTCCCTGTTTTCCAGTGCCACAGAACTTCCCATTCCACAGCAAATCAATGCTAAGGGCCTGTTCAATGCTCCGTGGTGCTTTCACAGCACAGGACACCTCTGATCCTTCTGACAGGCTGTTTCTGCTGCATCCTCGGTGTGCAAAGGTGCTGAGCATGTTCTCCTGTTGATGCCATCAAAGGGAACATCTTGGTTACCCAGTCTGGAGGTTGGACAGGCAGAGGTAGAAGGGAGATGGATTATGCTCAAACTTCCCCCTTCCAAAATTAACACTTTAATTACATTAGCATTCAACTAAAAGGGGGATCAACTGGTGTTAGATCAGGCCTATAAAGTACTACTTTGCTGGTGAATGCTTTTTTGTGTCTTTCATCTTGTTTGGGACAATTCCTTTCCTCAGCCTCTCAATCAAACCCACAAATGGGAGACTAACATGAAGTGTTATCCCATTAAATGGCAATGTAGTTTTTAATATTCTTCCCTAGTACTAGGGCTCTGTTTTTGAAGACAGAGAACTTAGCTAACCTTGCTGTGTCCCAGCAAGCACAGAGACTTTGTTTGTTGTGTCATGAAAATGAACAACACATTTTCAATGTTAGATAAACATTTATCCAAAGGTTCAGCATGACTGCTTAAAACTTAAGTAAATCAATCACTGTGGGTTAACCTTTGCTCATGACACTATTCTTTCTTTCCGAAAGCACTGTAACTATCAGATCTCACAGTTACATGTTTTTTCAACATGCCACTGTCAGGAGGAATACTTAGTGGGGAAATCTGGCACACCAAATGCTTTTCCACCCAATGCTCTGTGGAACTCAATAAGTTTATGGGTTGCTGTGCTGTATCTTAAGGACATTAAAGATATGGTTTCAGCTACAATCCATCTGGAAAAATACCATGAATGTGAAACTATTGAGAGTTTAGAAGACGTTAATGTTCCCTGGCACAGGCATATCAGTGCAGTTCAATTACACAGTTACAAACATGCTTTCTCTCTAAGCTGGCTCTGTGGAACAGATCCTAACATGTCATACCAAGGTGTTTATATTACAAAGGCTTATTGTGATGGATTTTAGCTGAAGGAGATGAGAACACAAAGACACAAGAAAACATTTTCCTGGAATTGAGGCTGTGGCAAACAGTGGCTGCTCTCTGCTCTGATGGAACAAATGTTTTTGTACCTTTAAGTCTTGGTAAGATGAGTATGCAGAAAAGTTACCCAGCTTAACTCAAGACCAAAATGGAAATCCGAGCAGAGGATGCTGTCCTGCTCACAGCAAGGTAGCATTTTTTTATTTAGTTCCTTCTGTCAGTCAGTACAGATGGCTGTTTCACTCTGCCTGCACATCTGACACAGGTGACAGCACTGCACAAATCCAATGCAGGAAAAACACGTGGATTGAGAACAGAAGTGGAGTTCTTTCAGTGATGGGAGGTTATTTTTAGAGCAGGGTAGATGATAGCAGAGGGTGGGCAAGGTAGGACCCTTTTCACCACATATAGCTGAGCCAGCTAATGCTTGTTCCAGAGGGATTCTTAAGGAATCTTCTTACTTCCCTGGAAATTCCTTTCTTGCCTCCTATAAAATGCTTGAGCACTTTTAGTTTGGATGAGAAACAACTGTGACAGGAGCTGGTATTGTGGGGAACATACCTCACATGTCTTGCCTACCTTTTGGTGGTAAGTTTCTTTTGACTAAATGTTTCAGTTTTTCTTTGTTATGTGAGAGATTTTCAGTGACAGACAGACAAAATCTCAGCAGTGTTTAAGCCACGTACAGCCATGGGATCTGCTCTCTGTGTCTCTGCTGAACTGTAAGCATACTCTGTGGGCTTACAGTGTCCTCCTTCCTTGATCACTGGGAATCCCTGAAGTCCCAGTGAGCTCTTGCTGCTCTCCCCATATGGCAGCTGTTGTCTTTCCTTACTCTGACAGACCCAAGAGTCTGTTTCAGAGGTGCTGTTCTCTAACACAGAAGGTGAGCCTTGCTTCTGCATGTACCAGAGATGCATTCTCTTTGTGTGTCAGGGCTGCTGAAATAGTTTAGTTCCTCCTTTAGGTTTGCCCTTGCAGGTTTCTAGGGATGATTCAGCCATTTCCTTGCAATGTGTAACTAGGCTTGACCAGGCCTAAATGTATGGCCTGAAGACTGAGAGATACCTAAGGAGTTTATAGGTTCACTAGTTTGTCTTACTCTGTGTACCAATTGCATGAGGTCCTTCTCTCCACCCTCTGTGTAGAGATCCCATTTCCAGGGCCTGCCACGTGTATGAAAATTGTATGGACTCATAAAGGGGCAGGCCACTTTGTCACAGCCTCTCTGAAACACTACCAGCAGACGTAAAAAGTGACATCATCTACTTCCACATTATTTACAAACCCTGAAATGGATGGATTTCCATGCCAATGTGGAGCACAATCCATGTCTCCACACAGCTTTTATCTGGAAATTTATTTCCTTCTTGTCTGCTGGCCCTCTGATTTAGGCAACACTCAACTTTTTTTACTAAGTGAAAACACAGTAAAACCTTTCAAATCCCAAGAAATTCCAGCCCAGTACTGGAGAACATGCAAGAGGATACATGAAGCATGTACAACTTGAAAATCAGGTGATACTAGGGATGTAAATGGGAGCCAGAAAACCTTGTGATATTAGTTTCCTCAAGTTTAACAAAGAAAAAAGGCACTCTTTACAGGATCATTCAGAGTGAGCACCTAACTTAGCTGCTTTGCATCTCTCCAGCATTCTCAGCAGAGAAAGCTGTCTCTCTGCTAACTAGAGGAGAAGGCTGGGGTGACTAGACTCACTGAGACCAGGACATCTGTTGTGAGTCCCATTTCTCCCTGATGTGCAGGCTCTCACACACCCAAGGTCTGCCAGGACTGGTAGGCGTCTGCTTATTGCTCAGGTGAGGCTGCCAAGGTGGAAAACAGAGCAGTGCTTTGTGTTTTACCTGCTGTGTCCCGCTGCCATGCAGCCCCTCCACCCTCTGTGGAGGTGTCCAGTGCAATCCCCGGAGCGCCAAACATGAATGACCTCATCCAAATTGCATCTTGGATGGTAGGAAGTTTGGACAATAGACAGCTTCAGGCTATAAATAAATCTGCTGAAAAAACATGTAGGTGGGTAAGGTGGTGGTTTCCTTGTAGTTGCTGTTGGGTTGCTCTGGTTGTGGATGTTGGCATTCCCACAACCCAGCAACAATTGCTGCTCACACAAGGCCATGATGGAAAATCCCTGAGTTCTGCCACAGAAAGAACTTTCCCTTTTCTCCATCTCTAAGTATTATCCACCAAAGCCATGCTGCTGCAAAACCACTATGGCTGTGGTAATCTTCTGGTTAAAAGAGCTAAGTGATTCCCCCCTTTTTTGAGGTAAACCACTAACCAAAGTCAATTGTGTACAATGTTGCTGGTTTGAGCCTCACCCTAGAAAAGCTTTATCCAGCAATTAGAGAGGTGTTAATATACATTGTGCCTTCCACTAGTAATGGCAAAATGGGCTGTGGTGGGTGACATGGGAGAGCCGGTCACCGCTGCCTGCTCGTTCTGTGAGCACACTGCTGCCAGCAGCCTGGGGCACAGACACAACCCCTTCAGTGAGTGCCCTGCATGGACAAATCCAGCAATGCCTTTGAAAATTGCAACTGCAAGAAAGGTATCGGCCTTGAAGGTACTACATTGCTTCAGCCTTAGAAAATGATTTTTTTAGACTCATCCCTTTGAAAGGAAAACTGCACACAAATGATTGTTTTCTCCAGCCACGCAGCAAAGTCCTCTTTGAAGCAATTTGCCCCTGAGGCAGAACATATAAAAGATACAACCCAGCTACAACCAGCTGCAGCTTGCTGGAGAAAAACCACTCCAGCAGCACTGGATCCTTGCTGCAGAGTGACTCACTAACAATGCTTATCCTTCATTATGATGCAGGTTTGATTCATTCATTGCTTAATTATTGTGTCGCTAATTAGAAGACCCTTAACTGACTAGGACGGGGAGATATTCACAACAGCTTGATGGGGTGTGGGGGGGTGACAAACAGGTCAGAGACTAGATGTGACCTAGCTTTAGAAAGGCGGGAGAATTGGGAGGATCAAGAAAAAAAAATCTTGTCTGGGGTCTGCTGGGAAGCAGTCTCTTCAGAGAGCTGCCACAGAAAGAAACATATTTTTCTTGCTAGGCTGTGGCTGCAGAGGCAATGCTTTGCTGTAGTTAGCCTATTCTGAACTTACTGCTAATATGGGGAGAGAAACAGAAGCAGACAAGCAACTGCATCCTTTTAAAGCCAAATAATTCTTATAAAGAAAGCAACAAACACAACTAATATTGATACCCTTGATGGGCAAAGTGACAATGCTGTATGCTGGACGAGTAGGGCATGGCAAAAGAGCAAGTCACCTGGAGGAAAATCTGCTCTTTGACAAGATAACATTTTATTAGTATATTGAAAATATGTGTGGTCTTCTGACCACACATATAGACGTGACGTCTCCTGGCATTCTTCTAGGCAAAGACAGCTAAGCGTTCAGCATATTGTATGTGTATGTTTTTTTCTCTGCTTCTTGTTCACTCCAAAATAAGTGTGGACCTAATCATTCTTAAAAAAAAAAAAAAACCAAAAAAACCAAAAAGCTCACCATGGATGTCCATAGCATCTAAACTTATGAAAGCTGCTAGGTGGAATAGTCTAAACTACTCACATGGAAAGACCCACAAAAAGAAGGCAGTTCAGGTTGGAAGCAAGCTGCCTGAAAGTGTAAACTTGAGGAAGTTGAAAAATCAGGCATCAGAATGTCAGTCCTTCATGTTTGCAATTAGTAACCAAACAAATGGGGGAGGGGAGGACTCTCTGCCTGCCTGCTCAGAGTGAAGCAGCTGTTACACAAGAGGCAGAGCAGTGCTGAGAATCCCAAGTCCAAGGCACACAAACCTCCCTGTGGAGTAGCTGTACAACCACCTGCCCTGCCTGCATACCCTGTTACATGGAGCTGTGGCACTTACAAGTGGGTGATTGCACACAGCAAGCTGGAAGTGGGGCTTGTCATGGTCAGCATTTGATTAGGGCTGTCTCAGATGCCAGTGTGTCTCCTGTGTCTCTCTTTCAGCCAAAGCATTTCATGTTGATACTCCTCTCCAAAGAACTTAGAAATTAAAATAGTTTTATAAGCAGTAACTAGTTAGTGTTTAACCCACTGGTTTTGCTTTTTCCTTTTTTAGTGTACCACTCTGCTTCACATGTTTTGCAGTGGAACCAGCTGTGCCCTCCTTTCACTAAGCCCTTGGCTCTCAGCATTCACTGGAAACATTTTCCAGCTGTGAGATGAAAGGTAAAAGGTTTAAAATTATATAGTGGACAGTAGACCACTGAAACAGTTTATTCACAATGAATCTGACATACTCCCTACTAAATACCACAGGTTATAATAAAATCTTTGAGTGTTACAACCTGACAACTTATTTTGGAAAATATAAAAATGGGACACCTGGGAATCTGAAATCTTTTGGCTTTATTGCCTGGCAATGGGCAATATCCACTTTTGTTCAGAGGGTCTTAGAACATTCCAACTCAACATGCTGCTAGGACCCAGAAAGGAAGCAGCCATTGCCCAGTCCTCCAAGTAACCTTTCTGTCATGATTATTTACTAAGCAATGTGGCAGCCGTGTAGAATCATCCTGCTTAGGGGTCCATGCCCTTTCATCCATGTATTGTCTTTCCAAAAGTGCTTCTCTCTTGGAATTGTAAACTCATTAGACCTTCATCAAGGAAACACTCCTTCTTCCCCCTCATCTGCTCCCCTCCTTGCCTCGTTTTGTGGTTTTCTGTCTCTCTGGTTCCTCTTGCTTCAGCTGCTCAGATCAAGAATGGTGATATTTTCATTACAGCTACATACACCCCACCTACTCATTGCCAGAACATGCCTTTATACTTACTGGAGCTCAAATCCATTCCAGCAGGTAAAATATTACTGTAGGCTGAAATGAGCCTTGGAACAGTGTAATGCTCTATGAAATCACGTGGGACAGGGTAGATATTGTCTGCAGCTGAATTAATTAGACTTCAACATAAAAGGTTGGAGGTGGGCCCATTGGAAACCACAAGCCCAAGTTCCACAGCTCATTGTGACTGCACGCTTCTCTGCTGGTCTCTTAACACCATTTCCCAGTAGTCCAGGCTGCTTCAGATCCCAAGGTGTTTAAAATCCAATCTCAAATTTTCCTCAACTTCAAGGTGCCTAAATTCAATGACCAAACTCAGTAGTGCTATTTCTGCAGCTTGGTCCCAAGCCCAGCATGTGGTTCAGAGATATATCTGTGTAAATTTGCTCTTGGTGTGAAAACCTCAGCTGCAGTCAGCACTCCTTCACTCTGGGAGGCATGTCAGTCCTTCTCTCTGCTGCTCAAGTCCGGCTCAAGGCATCTTCAGTCTTAGCAGGGTGTAAAATATCAGCTAGAATATCTATGGAAAGAACAAGAGGAGGTGCAACACCTGGCCTGTTCAACAGAGCCTCAGAAAAAAGCCTTTGCCACCATAATCTGACAATTCAGGTCTATAATCTAAGTTGACAGCACAGATTGCTGTCACAATAGAGAAAACTGAAACCTTGTTTTCCCAGATTGTGGAGATTAATCTGGTCAGAGGAGATCCCATTTCCAGAGTGACAGTAGGCAGCTTCCCACCCACCCCCTGCAGCACCTCTCACTTACAGGTCACCAGCTGGGATTTGGGCAAGAGAGGGTTCCCCAGTGTAGTGAGGCTTCCCAAACTTGAAAGAGCAGTGACCTAGAGGTCAGCCCCAAACCTGTGGGCTCAGAAGAGGATGTGGGGGCAGGAAGGCCTCAACTTCATGCTGACTGGCAGAGCATCATGTTTGGGGGAGAGCTGCAGGGCACAAACCTGTGTGAAGCTCAGGAGGTTCTCCATAGCTCCAGCCTAGCCCACATGCCCTCCTAAAAATGGTCAGCTATGACAAGTGGCAAACAGTGGTTTCCAAGGACTTTTTGTGGCTGCTACTGACTGATTATTCTATTGTAAAAATGCTCCCTTTGGTTCAGAGCAAAGAATTGACCCAAAGCAGAGAGACAACTCTGGGAAGGAAGGGTGGGTATGTAACATAAATAGCCACATTTATCAGTAGAGCTGCTCTCAGGTACTCTTCTCTGCCGTGCTGCTGGTGAGGAGCACCCTTATTTTGTGAGCTGCCAGGCAGCCAGCCCTGGGGTCCAAGCTCCTCTGGGCTCACCTGAACCTTCTGTCTGTTTCTCAGCTCATTGTTTATGCTATATACTCTGAAATTCATGGTGAGACTCAGACCAAGCACGACCAGATGGAATTTATTGTGAGGAAGTTTGTGACTGTCCGTCTGATTAAAAATTGAGAGACTCGTGAGTTACTGATGTGAAAAATGTTTTTCCAGGAATGCTTGTGTTGGTCCTGTTAATCACACATATACAGTGATATGTTCAACATAATTGGCTCTCCATTGGTTTTCCCAGTAGAGAAAAGTGAGTATTTTGGAAATGGACTATCACATATTTTGCTCATTTGCATTATAAAACCACAAAAAAAGGTTTGTGTTCCCTCACACTTAGTGTAGGGAAAAGGAAAGAAACCACAACTGTGCCTCAGTTTCTCTTCAGAGTGGAATAAGAAACAAGCACAAAGAGAAATGGTAGCTTCTTAAGCTTCCTGAGTGATCGATAGAAGATGATAATCCAAGTCTAGATTTCTTGACTCTCATCCAAGTACCTTTCCATGGGACCTTATTATCTTCACCAACTATATTACTGCTTTTAAAAAATAACTTTCGTGTTTAAAAGATATGTGAATTGGATCGTGGTTATTTAAACTGAAAAAAACCCCAAAAACTGAGTCATAAAGAAGGCTAGATATGGCAGTGAGGTGGCAAGGAAGTCAAAAGTAAATGCATGATTTGAACCATTGTATTAGGATGCAAAATGTAAGTGATTTGTTCAGAAAGAAAAAGGAAGGTTGACTAGCACATTCTAAATTATCAGAGGTTGAAGACAAGAAACATTAATTCCTTTACATGATTTTCTCCTCAGACTACAAAGAGGAATATTGACATAATTAGATCAGTACAAATGAGCCCCAACAAAAGCGAATTGCTTCTTCATACAGTTTGTCATTAAACCATTCTGAGAAATTGAGTCATAAATTGCATCAGTCATTGAACCCAATGTTACATCTGAGCTTAAAGAAATGCATGATTTCCTTGAAACTATAATAACTTCTGCTGCAGAGTTTGCTAATAGGGCCAGTCAAATCTGATAATGCAGGACACAGGAGGGTATAAATAGGTAATTCTCAGCACTAGAAAGGTGTGGTAACCCTTTACACCCTGTCTAACAGGGCGGAGGGAATAGATTTTCCTAATTCATGATAAATGGCACTAGTCTTAACCTAAATTCCATCAGCACGGATAGAGGAAATGTGAGTGAATTTTTGAGTAAGAGACATAAATGCTCTTTGCATTTCCCCAGTCAGTGGGAAATGCTTGACCAATGGACTACTGGTGGTGGGCTGGACTGGAGATGTAATCTTGAGTCCAAGATTAATAAAAATAAAAATATATTTGTTTCCCCTCCTGTATTAAGGCATTACTGAGGACCAACTCACAAGCAACCAACAGGAACAAATCAAATCTGCTGTAAAAGGACTTTGTTACTCTAATAAAATCAATATGCATATGAAGGATTTTGCAAGCAGCTTTGCATAGCACTTAATAAAGTAAACCCCACAGATATCTTTTTTATCTGGGTTATAAGATGGTGTTAGCTCCTTCACCAGGAATAGTTTCCTTCCTATTAGGAAAAATAAGATCTCAAAAGAGTGATAGTCAGCCTGCAGCTTTAAATATCAACTCTGGAGACCAACTATTTCAGCACAACAGATGCCTTTCTCCTGTGAAATTCCCCTGCACAGGAGATGCTTGGGTTCATGTATGCTTAACTGTTCCATCCTTCAGCACTTCCTTTCCCCAGAGTGAGGAAAAGTTGAGGACAGCTCCACTTCCAGCAAGGATGCAAATGCTATTTTGAATTACAAAGAGAAAAGTGAAGGACTCTCTCTGGGCAGTCTGACATATGTTATAAATGCCTTTATTGTAGGTATGGTCTTGTGTCTTCCTCCAGTGAATAAGTAAAAGAGATGGTTTAAAATGCTTTAGCAGCACAAAGAGCCCAGTTTAACTCCCAAACTTTGTCCAATCTTTCCTTCCACCCTCACTAAAAAAAGCCCCACAAAACACCAGTGGGCAAGAGGCTCCCAATGCTTCTGCTGTAGCTACACTTCAGTGTAGGAGAGCTCTTGCCACCTGTGGCTTACTTTTTTTAGCAGGTGAGAAGAAATCATGGAGGACTTAGGAAAAACCACAATAAACATAAGCTAAAAGCTGCTGGGGAAGCAGGATTAATTAAACAGAGAAGGGTTTCTCTGTGCTAGCATTTCCAAACTGTTTCTTCCTGATTTAGTCCCATTGCTGCACACAGATATTAGGTTGGCTATAGGGCTTGACTGACCCCAAACAGATTTTTTCTTTACTCTTTCACCAAGCCAGGCTTAGAAATATTAGAAAAACACCTTTGACATAGTCTACTGCAAGCAGGAAAATTTGATCATGATTATTGTCTTTGCATTGTTGAAGTATGGGGGGAAACACAGAGAAAGATTGTGCCTCACAGTGTAATGTACAATGGCTAAGAAATAATAATGAATGCAAATAAAGATGGAGAAAGAAATTACAGGACCAAACAATCTTTCAAAACTGGTAGTTAAAGATGAAGTAATATGGAATCAAAGGCAATTTGAACTGCCCTGCCCAACAACCAGGAATATAAGCCTGACCAGTAACACAAAAATAGCATCTCCTTATGAAATGAAAAATCTGTGTTAAGCCACAAAGCTTCAAAGCATCATTTGGATTTTCTGTTAAAGTATCTTACTCTGCCAGACACATTCCTGCTCCTGTTTTTTCAAACAGGAAAAATGAGGGAGAAAACTGCTCAAGCATAATGAAAGAGACTGATTTAAAAATTACAGAACCTATGGCAATTGCAGATACAGATGTAGAAAGGGTTTCTTAGAAGGGATATTTGTAGGACTTTGGCTCTGGGCTGCTCTTCATAGGACAATGTTCTTCCTCTTCATACCTCAGCACCAGCCTTATATATCAGACAAATACAACAAATACATGAGGGCATTTTTTAACCATGAGGGCTATAAAACACACTGGATTGTCTGAAGAGACCTTGGTATAATGAAATTTTGCATTAAAAATATGTTTTCACAGCTGTAAATTTTTCTGTGTTGCTTAGTTTTATAAAATCTATAACAGGTGCTTAAAATACACAGAAGTTCAACAAAAATATTTTGTTTATATGACTCAGCATTTGGAAAGAATGCTGAAAGACTGAAAACAGAAAGTTTGGGCCCAGCACTGAGCCACTGGCAATTTAGTGTCTTTTCCCCATCCATTTTCACCCCCCTTCACTCTCTCCCACACAATTCATTATCACATCACTTCAAAATCCAATGGAACAGGATTGCTGATGGTGTGTTTGCTCACAGACCTCAAACTCTCTAAGCATGTCTAGTGTTCTGTGAAGGTTTCTGTTAAAAGCTTTTTAAAAGTATGACTAGAGTAGACTTACCACTTTATTCCTTTGGTTCTTTGAATGTGCAGTACAGGCATCTGAGCCTTGGGTTTGATGGAACTATGGCAATAGGAAAAGCACAAGTGAAATTAATGACTGGTCAGTGGTCTACCTAAAGGAATATATTTATCCCTAAAGGAATATACTTATTTCACATGATCTTCATGAAAAACTGTAATATAAGTATTTTTTTTTCATTATAAGATCAGTTGATAGTTTAAACATACCAAAATTAGATCTTACAGAGATGGATACTGCAGCTCCTTACTTAGTGTGACCTGTGAACACATTCTTTTCTGAGTCCTAAAGCTACTGTAGTCCTTCTAAGAACAATCTTCCATTTTTCAAGTGCATTTGTGTGTGAAACAGAAAAGGAGGGAGCAAAAGGAAAATTGATATACCAAGAGAGGGGAGAGAGGGAGAAGATAATAACCTATTAATATTGCTTATGCAATTTCCAGATGTTTGTTTATTTAAAAAACATAGAAGGGATGAAATTAAGAGGAAAATTTAAATAAAAATACTAGCAAACCAAATTCACATTTGTCTAAAGTTTGCTGCAGCTCAGAAACCCTTTGTGTGAACCTGGGCTGATTTATGATTTCACATCAAAACCACTCCAGCCAGGGGATTTTGCATGGTTAGGTTGTGAGACCAGATGATTCTCACTACTTCCAGGGTTTATTCAACTCCCAGAACACAAAGAAAAGCCAGAGGGTGCAAGCCTGCATGAGCTGACATAAAAGAGAAAACAGCAAATCTCTGAAAGGAGCAAGGGCCAAGTTTTACGTAGCTCCAGTTGCGAACTAGGAATTTCCACATATTCTTTCCACACTAGTGATTCCTTTGAAATTGCACCGTCTTCCCCTTCCATCCCAGAGAGCCTGAAGTTACATGTGTCTTGACTCGTCTCTAATTACGTATCTTGGCCCTTTATCCTCATCAGCAGCGCTCAGTTAATGTTCCCAGATTTGGGATGGAGGAAGAACTCCGGACTCTGGTGCATGCCCCACGTCATGTAAGGCAGAAGTGATCCTGCAGCTGCACAGCTCCCTCCATACTCAGCACGGCTGTCCTGGCTTGCGCCAGGCTATTTTTAAATCACAGTATGCCATTTCCTCATGCTTTTCATTCTTCGATCTCTCTTTTGCTTAGAAATGTTATTCTCATTTGTTTAAATGTCTGGAATCTCATGCAGTCACGATTTCCTTTCCCATCTCTGTTGACTGCAGACTGCTGTTTCTCGATTGTGCTTACCCTTTTCAACACATGGAATTTACACTTCCCATAAGAAATATGCAGTACCCTCTGACTGGTTCATCTGCTTCTCAGTTCACTGAAACTGTGTCCAGGCAATTCCAAACTGTCCTGAGAATCCCACAGATGCTCTTCCCCAACGTTACTTGGCATGTATTTCCCTCATTGTAATTGTTCATTACAACTTCAAATCTACACAGAAAGGACAGCAGTTACTAAGTTGGAGGTACTACATCCTTGCTTTATCATTTCAGATGTTTCAGAAGTCTGTTTCTCTCCTTCATGGAAGCAATATAGAGGTTTTACTCAAAAAAGTAGTCCATTTGGGTATCAGATTGACTGACAGTGAAAATAAGAAACCCACGAGTACCCCTCTGCAACTAAAAGTCCTTAAATAATTCTGAAATATGGTCTCTTCTGTGCAGCTACAATTATTTCTCCTTGAGATCTATATTCGTGTAGCTCATCTTGCAGTGATCTTTTGGAAATAATACAACTAGCATTCTACCTAGAGGTTTGCACGCTGACAGACAGAAGCTACCACTCAGTGGGATGTTAATGGTCAGGAAAAAGAAGGATGTATCTTCTAGTTCTTGCAAACAGCAAGGACCAGAGGCCTGAGACTCTTGCTACTGCTGCCATTGTCACTGCTAGTTTCCAAACCCGTGACAAAGCTGTCTCCTAGGTGATTACTCCTACTCAGAAATCACCATTATTTGCAATTCTCTCTCAAAGAGAAGAGGTTCTTGTCTGAATTTGTAATATAACCTGTGTTTTCAATGGGAGATTTTCCACTTTTGTTTTCTAAAAATGTGGTAAATTCTCCTTTTGTTTCTAGCAGCTGTTGGGCAGCCTGCAGTGCCCAGTCCTCAGCTGGTGCAGAGTAGCATAACTCTTTCCCAGTAAAGAGGGTTGAACTGCACAGGGCCATGGAGGATGTCACACCATGGGACAGTGTTTGCTCTGAAAAGTAGTTGGTACTCATCTGCCTAAGGCTCGTTAATGTTTTCTGCAATTATTTACTGGCTGTTACATAATGGTAACGTACCTCACCTGGGTTGTTCTTGTGCAGCTGACTGACTGAAAATGCTCCCTGTTGTTATTTGGGTTTGTGTCATCTGCTGGTATTTTTGATTAACAAATGTGCTCTCAGGCAGACAAGTGTGAGGCCAGGATTTTTTTTTTTTTCCCTAAAAAACCCCTAAAACACCACCACCACCAGAATGAAAACCCTTGAAGAGAAAATCAGAACCAGTTACAGGCTACGGCTCTGGGTGATCAATTCACCCATTCCTACTTCTTGGAAGATTTCTCATTAAACAAGGCCTGTGCCACTGGAAGAGCACATCCTGCAGAATCCTGACATGGTAATCACAAATCACTTCCCATTCCTGGGTGAATCGGGAATAGTTCATATTAAGTAATAGTACAAAGTTACAAAAGTTTTAACATATTTAAATAAGTTAGAGATCTGATGAGGAAGGAATATTATGTGCTTTCTTTTTGATATCAAACTCCTGAGTGTCTTCTGGGTTGGTCCTATGAGTAAAATTTTCCAAGGCAATTAGACTCAGGACACCATCTTAATCTCTGTTTACTATGGGACTTCTCCCAGTCTGCAAAAGGAGGCAAAAAAGCAACACGTGATGAAACAAATCAGCCAAATTCTCACCTCCTTGACAGCCACTTAGATGTGAAACAAGTTGGCACTTATCTGAAGTCAGACCAGCCTATAGGACAGTTGGAAGAATTTGACAATTTCAATACTTCAGACTGTTTTCAGGCACACTTTCTGTTGGCTCCTGTGCAGCTGTCAAATCTGCAGGGTTCCTGGCTTGAATCTGATTAAGGATGATTTTTTCCAACTGGGACATTATTTCAGATTGTGCAATGTTGTCAGGAGGTTTAGAACTTTAAAGCTAAACCTGAAATTATGCTTATTTTACTGCACGCTTTCCTGGCTTGTGCTGTATCTTTGAAACAAGTTTGTGCAATGCAGGTCTCTTTGTGGGGCTTGGGCTTGAAGGAAAAAAAAAAAAGAAATTACTTTGTGGAAACTGGCAGGGTAAGAGACAACACGAATCCTTCCCATCATTTAATCTTTTTCTGTGTGTGCTTTCAGTACAGGTTCACCCAAATCCTCTACTTGTCATTGGAGAATGGAGAAGAAAGGACGTCTTAATTAATATACTGGTTAATCCATTCAATTTGATCTTTGAATTAGAAAGATGCGCTGACTTCCATATCTCAGCATTTCAAAGAATCTGCACAGTCCTGAGAGAAATGTCTGAACAGATTTCGGATTGTGACGCTGGGTTTTTGGTCCCAGTGCTGGGATGGTCCCTGTAGATGCTGTAACCAATGAAGTGCAATATCATGTCCCCTGGCAATGGCTTTTGGACCTAGCGGCTCTAAAAGAATAAGGATCCATTCTGCAGTTTCCCCCTATTTTAGATTTTAATAAGTTATATAATTATGTAAAATCTTACTCATTTAAGAGTAGCTATTTTCGAAGTAGTTGCTGTTATCAATAGAAGAACATGAGAAGAGTAGAAATGACATGACATTTCTTTGATAAGATGTTCTCAAAGCAATCTTTATTTCTTGTAGAAGGCTGAATGATGAATAATCCCAGCAGCACATTGTTGTACACTAATCTCTCTTTTCAGGATATTAAGAAATCTGTGCCAGCTCATCACTTTCTCATCTGGAATAATCTGTACAATAACTTCTAAGTAGTTATTACTCTAGTTGTTCCCTGTAAAATTGCTGTTGTATTTTCTTTCTGAGCTTGTAGAAAGCAACACTTTAAAATGACATTGTGAATAATAAAATATACATGTGTATGTGTATGTATAATAAAGCATATCTGGCATTGCAAGGCTAGCTTCATTCCTTTACAACTAACAGTTTTAGATTACGGACTGCATGTTTGCAAAGCTCAGTGCTTTTTTCCAGTGCTGTTGTAGCTTATTAATATCTTGTTCATTAAGAGTGACTAGCATCAAT